>SEYY01011277.1:162500-182500 GCA_009176605.1 Armadillidium nasatum | reverse complement strand
AGAATGTGTATGTTTTTGTGTGTGTAAGTCGGTGGAGTATATTTGAAACAGCACGGGAGTGGCTGGTACTACCTACGGAGGGGATAAGGGTGATCCTTACCTCATGATAACATTATTCTTGGCCGCCTAGCACAGGGTCGAATTATCCTAGGTGAGTAAGGTTTTAAAAACGCTTATACGTCACTGATAATATTCGACGGAATAACATTGACTCGTACATTTAAGTGTAAGCAGCGACGAATAGTGAAGTTGAAGAGGTAATATATATATATACAGTATCAGGATATAAATTAGTTATCATCGTAAAAATACTTGAGTAAAACACTTGTAGATATATATTATATTCTCCATATAATCCGATCATAATACTTACTTATCGTGAGAACATGGAGTATAGGTAAATCTTATTCGGTCCATTATCAGACATACTATTATTTATGATATGGAGTAATATTTATAATCTTTACAATTAATATCATCAAGATGAGTATATATATAAAATATATATTATATACCCGAATGGTTTATTTAATCCATGCCTCTTTATAATTATATCGATTACTTATAATCTGATACTTAAGATATGGTACTATATATTAGAGAATATATATATACTATCAGATATTATATTGCATTAATGTGAAGAGAAGAGAGTGACTTATTGGCATATTACCTCCATAATATATCTATCTAATGTGGACATAGATACATTGGTAATTGATTATTTATGAGTATGATCAAATGTCAACATTAAAATAACTATATTAAACACTACATCCCTACGGGTGGATTATTGCTTAAACAGAGCCACTGATTATATGCATACGTCTTATTAAAAGAGGTTAGTTACTCGAAATTGTTAGCCGTTGATTGTTCAACTTGCGCGTCACGAGAAAACCATTCTTATAAGCCTTATGATAGTACGAGTATTCAGATTACAACTTATATATATATATAATCTTATAATATATAATATATATCTATATATATATATATATATATATATATATATATAGTTATAAATATATATTTTAAATATATATTTTTACTAATAGTACTATTTACTTATCTATATTAGAGTAAATCTTCGAAATATAACTCACGTCAGACAACACACGAGATTAAGTAGTTATTAATAACTTATATCTCACCGTTTTGCTACGTCGGGTATGGAACTCTTTTCTGATCAAAGGAACTGAAATTTTAACTTCGGGTGATTTTTAAACGAAAGTATTATGGAGAGAATTTGCTACTCACTACATTAAGTCAATGTATTAGGTACTAATCTAAGTCATCGCTAAACAAACGAATACTGGAGTATCCGGAATAAAGAGTAAATTAGAACTATAATACTTAAGACTTAATGTCAGAGTATTCAATCACATAAACCCAACTGATAGGATTATTGCAACTACCTATAGCACGTAGTGATGTAAAATATATAACAACCCACTTGCAATTGGTATCACAGTACAATAAAGTCATAACACCATAATGACTTTATTAGTTATATTAACACATTAACTATCGAGTATATATATCTGCCAAGGAGGAAATCTACTTGTTTAATCACTAGACAATAATATTTATATTTAGGGATATCATACCATGCTGAATAATATTTACAACCACTACATGGGGATCAGAAAAATGGTCGTATAAATCAATGTTCAAGGAAATCCTTCAAGTACAACAATAATAAAACCACAATTGATAAAGGGACTTCACAGGCTTTATCGGAATGTTTTTAATGTCCTTTGATTAATATCACAACAATGACAGACCAAGAACAATTCTGGAAGACTTCAACACTAAGATCAACGTAACGTTCTACAAGTAATAGCACAAGTACCATCAAACGGATAGAACTGAGATAAGGTGTCCATACTAAAACATTAAAGAGCTCAAAGTTATCTTTATACTGTCTATGTCGGTATGGGTGGAAAAAATGTTATGTCCTGAGCAGATATAGTTATCCATTAACGATCAATATATTTACCGAGCCTATACTTCAACAGAATCACCTTACAAGCCAACAGGAATAGAATTGAGTCACAGAAATCTTTAATGAGACGGTTGTAAATACAAACGAGCATCATGTCAACACGGACGGGGAAGGATTGTCTAGATGCCAAGATGCAATCATTATAATGAGAGGACAAAAATTTCTGCACACGGAGAGGTGTTCTCGATATGAGATATGGAAAGCCGAGGACTAGATTTACGTATCTATGATGTGAGGAGAGTATGAGATTTTTCATTGCTTCTAGGTTCACGACTGCGCATGAGGAATGATATCTGACGTTTCGTTTGCAGGGAGTTGGAGGGTAAGCGACATGGAAGTTCATACAGAGACAGATGATGAGGTCACTATAAACTGATTCGAGAAATAGCTGAGAAGTTATATTCATACTTTCTGTCTGACTCATCACACACAAGAGTTCTTTCATATAGAATCATTTGATATACTGCTAACTAAGTTAACATAACTTATTTAGGGAAACTTATGTAGGGATATTCTTGGACCAATATCTCATTTCTCTCTTTCTATATACTCTAATCCTTCTCTAAACGAGTGGTATGTATGGCAGAGAGAGAGAGAAGAAAAGAGGAGGAGGAATGAGGAGTATGGAGCACGCAGAATGTATGACGCAGACGACGAGAGAGTCTAAGGCTGGAGAGTAGGATGAAGAAGATGCATATTAGAACAGCTGAGAATGGAAAAGTCGCGAAACAGGAGAGTGAGATAGAGTCGAGTGTATATAAGAGAGAGGATTGTAGTATGAGAGGAAGAGTAGAGAGTAGAGCATGATGACGTAGGAGAGAGCATGCTGACCGAATGTATGAGACCGCTGTCAGATCAACTCCTCCAAACAAGTGATGATCCTCTCCAGAGTCAAGCTGAAAATGAAATAAACCGAGTGTCCTAGTAATCTGCGTTACTGTAAATCTCGTTTGAGAGTCAGCTCCTAGTCATTGATTCTTGCACAGCTTTCTTTTTCCAAATACGCTCTGTAAATATTCACCTTTTTAACGCCAAACCAGATTGGTACATCAAGATCAATCCCCTCGGAAAAGTTCCAGCAATTCAGTTAAATGACAAGGTATTGTTTGAGTCAATGGTGATTTGCGATTATTTAGACGAAACATACCCAGAACCTCCTTTGTACCCAAGTGATCCTTGGGAAAAGGGTTGGGATAAATGTTTAATAGAAGTATTTGAAGTAAAAGTAATTCAAGTCATAATTAAAATGTTTTTCGATTCACCTGACAGCAAAACTGTCAAGGAAATAACGGAAACTTTGAATAACGGCTTGGATATATTTGAAAAAGAACTTGCAAAAAGAGGTACCAAATATTTCTTTGGTGAAAGACCAGGTAAAATATCCTTTGTTTTGTAATGATATATATATATATAATTATATTAATATATATATATTACATATATATTATATATATATATTATATTATATATATAACATATATATAATTAGATATATAAATATATTAATATATATATATATATATATATATATATATATATATATATAGATATATATATATATATATATATATTATATATATATATATATATATATATATAATATATATATATATATATATATATAATATATATATATATTAATATATATATAATATTATATATATATTTAAAATATATATATATATATATATATAGTATATATATATATATATAATTATATATATTATATTATAGTTTAAAGACACTAATCGATATTTATATTAATAACACCCTAAAACGAGAGACGAAATCGGCTTAAAAATATGCTAAAGACCGACTTAAAACATTAAGTAAAACACTAAAAAATCGAAAGTATTGAATAAAATTGCAAGTTAGTTATAGATTATTAAAAATGGCAAGCTTTCGATCCCAATCATCCGAGGATCATTATCAAGCCATCACAAGGGGAAACGAATTAGTTTTAAGTTGGTTTTAGCATATTTTTAAGCCGATTTCCGTCTCTCGTTTTAGGGGTGTTATTAATATAAATATTGATTAGTGGTCTTTTAACTAAAGTATATATATAATATTATAATATATATATATATATAATATATATATATATATATATATATATATATATATTATATATATATATATATATATATATATATATATATAATATATATATTTATATATTTATTATTATTTTATATTATTATTATTATTATTATTATTATTATTATTATTATTATATTTGGTCTCACAAATTTTAGGAATGCTCGATTACGCCATATTTCCTTGGTTGGAAAGAATCCCGTTGTTGAAGAAATTTTATCCCGATTTTTTTGTTCTTCCGAAGGAAAGATTTCTAAAAATGGTGAGTAATTCTTTGTTAAAGTTATCAGAAAATATCAAGGTTTAAGTACGCTTATGTGAATGCATAATCAGAGAGGTGTGTCTTTAACTACATTGTTAATTAAGAAAACTTTTCTGAATCCCAGTCTAAATGTTATAGTTTTAATTTTCTAATTATGACTTCCAGTTCTCCCACCACAGTGGGATATATATTGTTGAAATCGCTACATATTATATAGTGCATTACTTCCTTTGTCTTTCTCTTATAGTTAACATTACAGTTTTCGACTCAATATTTTTGTTAATTCTGTGTTTGGTCTGTCAAAATATTTTTGTGACACTTTCAAATAGCTCCTAAATAACCAAACGTAAATCCATTGTTTTTTTTCAACAGACTCCAGCCATTTCCCATTCATCTTATATTTAAAATCATTACTCGAGTTACCAATGTATCTCACACTTTGCTACTTTTCAGTCAAACCAATAAATTTATCGTTTCTTAAATTTTTAAAATAATAAACAAACTGAAAATGCCAAACATAAGCAGAAAAAAACTGAATATTTTATAAAGAATTGTTTTATTTTTAAAATATGTTGAAATAAGATTTTATGTCAGCTTTTCAATTCATAGTTTAATTCTTTTTAAGTGATATAATTTGAACACAGGGATATGTTCCAACCTTATAGGATGCTTCCTTTCAGCACAAGGGATCGAACCAACACTAACAAGCACGTGAGTCAATTACTTTACCGTTAAGTCACGGGAAAGGCATATGATATTACTTTTAATTTCTTTTGCAGGTTGAATACTTTGAAAATATGTTGAAAGATGATGCAATAAAATCGTCCATGGCTGATACAGATGATCACTTAAAATTTATCGATTTAATGTTAAAGGGAAAGATTGATTACGCAGTTGGAGCTGTTTGATTCTGCAGAATGTATTCCAGTTGTTGTTAATTAATATTTGTGTTGGTTAAATAAAAATATATATGCAAAAAATAGCGATATTGAATGTTTTAATTACCAAGTCCTAAACCGGAAAAGAAATTTTTTTATACAGAAGTTTTACATTTCAAAAAACATTTCAAAAAACAAAAATAAATATACTATATATATATATATATATATATATAGTATATATATATATATATATATATATATATATATATATATATATATATATATATATATATATATATATATATATATATATATATATATATATATATATATATATATATATATATATATATATATATATATATATATATATATATATATATATATATATATATATATATATATATATATATTATATATATATATAATATATATATATATATATATATATATATATATATATATATATATATATATATATATATATATATATATATATATATATATATATATATATATATATATATATATATATTATATATATATATATATATATATATATATATATATATTGCAGCTAATTATTGAATGCAAGGTATGAATGCATGCCTATAATTATGTCAATATAATCTGATGATAATATTAATTGTATTACAAAAAAAATTATTTTACAAAGTATTTTAAAATCTGATTTCCTTAAAGCGATATGGATTTAGAGACTACAAAATAGTTACAAATACAAAAATGAAAAATTATTATCAGTCAAGTATTATTATTTCAACATTAAGATACATACCATAATGTAGGTCGAACGCATGAAGTGTGCAACAGTTACCTGAAGTTGATCAAAAAGGTGAAAACGATAAAATCTAAAACCTGAAATATTTCCTTTTCGTCGACAGTATAGTTTCTTGTTGCATTTCTGAGCCGATTGCACCCACGAGTCGTAAACACAATTTCACAAATGATGTTTTAATGTTTAAGTTCGAAAAATACTTAAAAAGTTTAAACTTCCTGTTCAGGGATAAGTTGCCAAAGTCAAAAGAATATATGATAAATACAATATAGTTATATTCTTTAAAATCGATTAAACAATTAAAATAAAACTAAGTAATAAATTGTGTTTTCATTAAAGAAACTTTTTCATCAAATGTTGGTAGCAGACATATTTGTATTTAAATAGAACAATTCTTGCATGCCAGTTCATTTGGATAGAGAAAGAAAATCACTGTTAAAGGAACATTATATAAACAACCACCATTATTTATTAAAATTTATTTAAAGTTTAATAAAATCTGGATACAAATAAAATAAAAATACTTTTGAGAATCTTAAAAACATTAAAACAAAATAATAATAATAATAGCTGTAATCTTTCTTGAAGTGGTTAAAATTTGAAGTATTTTATTAGATTTATATGACAAACAAATATAACTATTAAAAACCGAGTATTTAAAGTGCATAACGTTTCAATAATAACTTGTTACTTTTAAACACAAAAAAACAAAACCCCCCCAAAAAAAACAGTATAAAGAAAAACAGAAAATTACAGTTTTCTAATTTATGGCTAACAGCACCTGTTTTATATCACATTAAAGGAATGTTTCTACTTCAATAAATAATTAACTTCCAATAAACAATTTAAAAGTATCAATTTTTATATGATCTTATAACAGAAATTTAAAACCTTAGAATCGAGCTACATTTTTCAAAATTTAGAGATATGTAATAAAGATTTTAAATGAAAATTTAGGTTAAAAAGCCTAAATCTTAAGAGAAATAATTAAATCCTATAAAAAATATTAAGTTTTAGTTTAAAAAATTTAATGCAAAAAAAATTTTTCATTTAGTGAAAAATTTTTTTTTTTTTTTTAAATGATTCCAAAACGTTTCAAAATCAAAACTTCGTTACAGTCACATTCCAACAAAATAATAATAATAATATTTTACCATTAAAATAAATCAATAATGACGTTTTCTCACATACAAATAAAAAATAAAAACTTAATGCCAATAATACAGAAAATATAATCGAAAACGAAGGAAAATTTATGCAGTCTTAAACGCATCCAACATCATAATTAATTTTCCCATCAAATTTGCTCTTCAACAAAGGCAACATGATCGTCAAATACAGCCACAGTGGATCCTGCAGGTTCATCCTGCATCATGTTCTCTATATAAGTATTCTGTAATAAGATATTTACATAAAGCAAAAGAAAAAATCAGAATATTTATTAATTTCTTTTAAAAAAATCCATCTACCAAGGTTATTAATAAAGAAACTAAGATAATGATAATGATGATGATGATGATGATAATAATAATAATAAATAATAATAATAATAAATTATTATTATTAATTCTGGTACATCAAAATAAATTAGTTTACATATAATAAAAAAGGAGCCAAATAAGCCCAAATAAATTAATTTTTCGTTTTTAATGTCACCACAAAAAAAAATGGAAATAATAATTACAATAATAATAAATAATAATAATAATAAATAATAATAATAATATGGAATGTAATGTGTCAATTTTGAAAATAAAGAATAACTCACCATTTTGGGAAATCTATCTTTCGGAAGATAATGAAAATCTGGATTAAAATTCTTCATAAGAGGTAACCTTTCAAGCCAAGGAAATATTGCATAATCGAGCATACCTTAAAATACACAAAAAAAAAAAAAAATATTGAAATTTTTTTTTTTAAATTTCAAATTTTTTTTTTATCAACCTTATTTCCAACCACTTTATAAAAAGAAGAAGAAATAAAAAAAAATTTAAATGCCTTGCATAAAACACATGAACAGTTTCAATAAGGTTTGAAACATCTCATGCACATGGGAGGTTTGAAACATCTCATGCACATGGGAGGTTTGAAACATCTCATGCACATGGGAGGTTTGAAACATCTCATGCACATGGGAGGTTTGAAAAGTCTTATGTAACTTAAAACATCTGATTAACATCTTAAAACATCAGAGTATCAAACTTATAATAAAAACCTTTAATTAATATATGGCCAATAATCCAAAAATGCTGAATTAACGTTCATAAAACTAAAAATATTAAAAATAAGTGATAAATTAACATTATTTTGAGAATTCCTATATATATATATATATATATATATATATATATATATATATATATATATATATATATATATATATATATATATATATATATATATATATATATATATATATATATATATATATATATATATATATATATATATATATATATATATATATATATATATATATATATATATATATATATATATATATATATATATATATATATATATATATATATATTTTTTTTAACGTGTTACCAGCACTCTCTTTTCAAGGAGTGTTTTTTTGTTTTTAATTCAGTACTTACAACAACAACAACAACAACAACAAAAAAACTCCAAAATTAAATTAAATAAAAAAAAAACAAATAAAAATAAAAAATTTATATATATATATATATATATATATATATATATATATATATATATATATATATATATATATATATATATATATATATATATATATATATATATATATATATATATATATATATATATATATATATATATATATATATATATATATATATATATATATATATATATATATATATATATATATATATATATATATATATATATATATATATATATATATATATATATATATATATATATTAGGGATGGAGCTATACCAAAATTTTTACCGATACCGATACCTGAAATATACCGATACTTTATCCATTCATATACCAAAATTTTTACCGATACCGATACCGATACCGATACTTCACTCCATCCCTAATAAATAAATATATATATATATATATATATATATATATATATATATATATATATATATATATATATATATATATATATATATATATATATATATATATATATATATATATATATATATATATATATATATATATATATTTCAAATTTTAAGGAAAAAAAATTACCAGGTCTGTCTCCTAAGAAAAACTTTGTTCCTCTTTTTACGAGTTCTTCCTCAAATATTTCCAAATTACTATTTATTGCCTCTGTTGTTTCTCTAACAGCTTCTTTGTCAAGAGTACCCAAAAAAAACTTTACGAAACTTCTAGCCACTTTTGCTTCAAACACTTCGATCAGACATCTGTCCCAACCTTTTGCCCAAGGATCTTTTGGATACAACGGAGGATCTGGATAAGTTTCATCCAAGTAGTCGCATGTTACCATTGATTCGAACATAATTTTGTCATTCAGCTGAAGTGTTGGGACTTTAGCAAGAGGGTTTATTTTCAAGAACCAATCTGGTTTTTCTACAAGATGAACGTTAACAGTTTCATGCCTGAAAGAAAATCCTTATAGTTTTAAAAAAGACAATTCAATTCAATACATATATAAAAGAAAAATATGACAAAGAAGGCTTTCTTATTACGACTGAACTTTAAAATTATTAAAAATTCTTAATTCTCTAAAATAACATTGTAATCATACTTAAAAGTAATCAAATAAATAATAAATCTCATGAAATACGAAAATAGTAGCAGACAAAATTACTAGAAATCTTAATAGAAAATAAAAGAATTTTAATGAAAATTTTTTTGCCTCAGGTTCTGGAAAAATGATTTTGTTTCACTTTGATACAACAAGAAAACAGGGATTTTTGATATCAAGGAAATCTGGATACTGTTTTTAAGGTTTAACCTATTTTTATACTTAGTTTTTAAGCTCATAAGAATGGAAAACTCCTGATAGCGAATGGAGGCAGCATTTTATTGCTTCTACATATGTAATTTTTCTTTGCCAATGCTTCAGACTATTCTGTTACATCATCAATTTCACAGTAGATGGGATTCATAACCCAATTGATAGTATGAGAATTTAGCTATGGAAAGTAATCAAGGAACAACTTTGTACATATGGTTAAGATACTCAATACTGGATTTTTAATGTCTCCTATAGAAAGATTTTCACAATCTTAGAAAAACATATTTTGGAAAGTCAGATATCTTGTTTCTTTTTTGTTTCGCTCAAATGCAAAAACTTTGATCCAAACGCTAAAATTTTTACTCTTGTCAAAATGACATTGATACTTTAAATATTCTGATTACCCAAAACACATTCAGTATAAATTGGCAAGTAACACTTTTTGAACTATAGCATTGGACTGCATATTAAACTTCACATCAATAATTTGTATATAATGATTCAAGTTGGTATTTTTGTTCATGTCTATTAAGGTGTTAAGTAAATTATGAATTACAAACATTATATGCAGTACTTAACCCAGCCTCTTTACTAGTCATATGTTTGAAGATAGGAATCCCAATATATATATATATATATATATATATA
Organism: Armadillidium nasatum; assembly: GCA_009176605.1. Lineage (NCBI taxonomy): Eukaryota > Metazoa > Arthropoda > Malacostraca > Isopoda > Armadillidiidae > Armadillidium > Armadillidium nasatum. The sequence goes on along the minus strand of SEYY01011277.1, from coordinate 171,875 downwards.
TATATATATATATATATATATATATATATATATATATATATATATATATATATATATATATATATATGAGAGAGAGAGAGAGAGAGAGAGAGAGAGAGAGAGAGAGAGAGAGAGAGAGAGAGAGAGAGAGAGAGAGAGAGAGAGAGAGAGAGAGAGAGAGAGAGAGAGAGAGAGAGAGAGAGAGAGAGAGAGAGAGAGAGAGAGAGAGAGAGAGAGAGAGAGAGAGAGAGAGAGAGAGAGAGAGAGAAGAGAGAGAGAGAGAGAGAGAGAGAGAGAGAGAGAGAGAGAGAGAGAGAGAGAGAGAGAGAGAGAGAGAGAGAGAGAGAGAGAGAGAGAGAGAGAGAGAGAGAGAGAGAGAGAGAGAGAGAGAGAGAGAGAGAGAGAGAGAGAGAGAGAGAGAGAGAGAGAGAGAGAGAGAGAGAGAGAGAGAGAGAGAGAGAGAGAGAGAGAGAGAGAGAGAGAGAGAGAGAGAGAGAGAGAGAGAGAGAGAGAGAGAGAGAGAGAGAGAGAGAGAGAGAGAGAGAGAGAGAGAGAGAGAGAGAGAGAGAGAGAGAGAGAGAGAGAGAGAGAGAGAGAGAGAGAGAGAGAGAGAGAGAGAGAGAGAGAGAGAGAGAGAGAGAGAGAGAGAGAGAGTGTGTGTGTGTGTGTCTGTGTGTTTCATTTCAAATTTTTATCATTCAAAAGGCAAATGTTATGAGGATTAGATGTGATAATGTAACACTTGCTACAGTAATGTAAAAGCATATTTTAATAATATTTCAACACAGTGCATAAACGTTGTCAAATTTTTTTTAACCTGTTAACATTTTCCCAACAATATTTTTAATTATTGTAAAAATATAAAGATATTTGTAGACTTCATTGTTCATGATTGCTTCACTAGTGTTTTCTCCAATGCATATATATTGATAGAAAGACTTTGTTCTTAAATTATGCAAAGGAAAAAAAAATTCTTGAATTTATAGCATTGCAGAAATTAATTAGAAAAAAACACAACTGAATTATGTTGATTGCCATATAGGCTAATGGGTGAGATTGTGGCTACACAGTGTTTACTGGGCTTGATGTATCTACTGATTAGGCATTATAATTGAGATTAGAGAAGTACCGATAGTATCGGTATCGGCGGCCATTTTTTGGGGTATCGGTATCGGTTAATATGGCCGACACTTGGCCAATACTCCGATACTTTGAATTCGACTACTAAGTGATGTCATTACCTTAAAGGAGTATATTATGTCATGTTTGAATAATAGCATTTTTTATATTTTGTCTTTTCTGCTGATTAATTGAGGTCTCTTCTTTCATTATTTTTATTCTTTATATTGTAGCTAGTTAAAGAATCTTCTTGTAAATTGTAATCATGTTAAAACATAAAAGCGAGTAGCTAAACTTTGTTAATACTTACTGGAAAATGGAAATGGAATATTTTTTGAATAAACACAAACATAAAAAAGTTATTAGTATTATATTTGCATTTATTATTCCTAAAAGATAATATTTTAATTTATAAAATATACTTGGGCACAACCAAATATGAAATACATGACTAAGTATAGGTTGTACATTGAATGCAATCCTCAGTTGCCTAGCAGTACACAAATTTTCTATCTTATTACTGCGTATTTCTTATAATAATTAAAGTATCGGTATCGGCACCTAAAGAAAATAGAGTATCAGCATCGGTATCAGTATCGGCCTCTTTACTGGTATCGGTACATCTCTAATAGAGATAAATTTTTTCTTTTTTTTTGTTTACAAATGTGAGAAATTTTAATAGTATCAGCCATAAAGATTGGAAGACCTGAATTGTTTTTGTTTATCAATAATAATAATAATAATAATAATAATAATAATAATATTTAATAATAATAATAATAATATTTAAAGAACCTAGTAGCTAATTATTAAATTTTTTATGAGCAAAAAATCCCTAAATCAATGCAGTGAGAATCGGATTATGCAAAAAATATTTTAAAATTGTATTAAAACCTTTTTTAAGCAAAAATTTGTTTTTTAAAAATTGTTTTCAAAAGAATAATAATTCACTTACTGTACATTTTTAGCATTCAGAACTATTCTTGTTCTTTGAGCATAAGGGCAATAATACATGCTATAAATTCTCAACAAATCTTTCTGTAATGGTGGGCATTCTGATCCTATATATATATATATATATATATATATATATATATATATATATATATATATATATATATATATATATATATATATATATATATATATATATATATATATATATATATATAAATAAATAAATGTATATCTTAAAACAAATAAGTCATGACTCAGATCTGAAAAAACCGTAAAAAAATAATTTCTTAATAAAAAACACATTTAATAAAATCCTTTACAGGTTAAAAGTTTGTGGCAAATTTAAACAAATGCATCAATTATTTTATAGGTTTATACAAAGCAATTCACAAATTTAAGGCAATTCACAAACTATACTTGTGGCAATTATGAAAAAATTTACATTTTTATGCATATTTTTAGAAAAAAAGTTTATTAAATTTTTATTCAGAACAATATATAAAACACTTACCAGCAGCAAAATGCTTCGTATTCTTAGCAACTTTTATAACAGTTTTAAACATTGCTACCTATATTAATTAATATATATATATATATATATATATATATATATATATATATATATATATATATATATATATATATATATATATATATATATATATATATATATATATATATATATATTTTCAAATGTGTCATAAAATAGCACTTTACAGGCAATATTGTATGACTTTTCTAACACATATTCATACCTATATTAATTATTTACAGGAATGTAGTTTTCAAACTATTATTTATTAACTAAATTTATTACATTACTTTTATAAAGCATTTGATTTAAGATCAGTAACTCAAGTTTGATTATTAACTTTTCTTTTTTTCAGCTTAAAAGGGTATAGACCTTCGCTTTTAACTTTTTATTTTGAAAAAAGTTAAATACACAACTCTGCATAATTATCAAGGCATACATGATTGCCTCAGCTTTTAAAGGCTATATTTGGATTTGCAGTGCTTTATAGCATGATCAATATCAGATCTAGAACCGAGTTTTATCTTGAACTCCTGGCACTTTATGGTGCATATTTTTGACAATCCTTTGGGGCATTTATGACACTGTTTGCAAATTGGCTTAGTTGATGACATTTATTTAAAATTAAAGCTTAAGTTGTTTGCTGCATACAGAGTTATGGAGTTAGGCTATTTATATACAAGATATAAATTCAAATCTAAAGTATTCAATACAAATAGTATATCTTAACTTGGTATTTGTTTACATTCCAGCTTTTAACTGGAATATATTTCCTTTACACTCTGGAAGACTGAAATGTTTATTTTATTAATCTATACCAAAAATAAAATCTCAAAACATTATATAAAATTATTAATTATTAAAAAATCAAATATAAGTTAAATTTATGAAATTAAGACTTACATCAAATATATGTTTACGATTTTGATATATCAATATACTTATATTCAATATATCAATATTAAAATCTAATCATAATATTTAATAAAAGAGTCAACTCCTACCACTCGTGGGTTAGGGGACACCAAAAATAATAATAAATAGATATAGATAAATATTTGTGTCATGCATTCAAATATATATATATATATATATATATATATATATATATATATATATATATATATATATATATATATATATATATATATATATATATATATATGTGTGTGTGTGTGTGTGTTCGGTGGTATAATAGTATATTGGTGACTTGACTCACATGCTTAGTGGCCTAATTCAATCCCATTTTTTTTTCCTTTTTTTTTTTTTTACTGATTCTACATATATACTACTTAAAAAAGTTCCACACAGCAATGCCCATGGAATATAAATGTTTAACTTTTTAAAAAAAATAAAATAAAAAATTAGTGTTATCATAATGATATCATTATTGATGTAAGGCATAAATTTCATAAATTTATACTTCATTTTTGAAAATCTAATAATGTTGATACTCAATTTACTTTTCTCAGTCTTCTGAGAGTCTTTATTGTTAGTACAGATTAATAAAAACTACATTTCAAGATTCCAGATTTTTAGGGAATAAATTTCAGTAAAGATTGCAATGTAAACTTTTACCCTTACTTCCTTTTAGGAACATAGGAACATAGAAAAATAGAGACAGTTAGAAGCCACAAGGGCCTATCGAGACTGTCCCAGTCCAAACAAATAATAATAATAACAATAACAATACTAGTACAAGCACAAAAGACTAGGTCTATCCCTTCCCTAGTTATCAGTTCATTCATGCAAAGATAAAAATTTGACTTGGAAACCTTTGATAGACCCACCCATATGGATTGTCTCTCTTTTTTTTTAAATGTTCTTATGTAAATGATAGGGATTTCTAATGCACTGTGACTGAAAACATAGAAGATAATTATAGTAACAATTTATGATAAACTTTGAAAAAATGACTGTGTAAAAAATCAATAGCCTTTGTCCTGTTACTAAAACTATTACACTTGTTGATTACAATGAAATCTGTAAATCATTACACAGTACCTAATATTAAGAACATTTTCTTACAATGAAAATCTCTATCACAAAACTAAACTATTAATTTTGATTAACAGTAAACACAGAGGATGAGTAGCCATTCTTAAAAACCTTTCCGAATTAATGTTGGTGAATAAAAGAAAAAAAAGTTAACAAATATTTACAATCAATCTGCTTCAAGGTCAACTAGTAAGCTGAATTAGTTACCAAGTGGCAAGTGCATCAAAGCAAGCATCAAGGTCAAGCGCACATGTTCACATCATCAACAACTTCACATATTCAATGACACCTTTAGACCCGGACATAGAGAGAAAGAGGATCAAGAGAGTTTGAAAGTAGGTGACAGTTTATTAATCTTTTAGCTTTAGATTCAACCCTATTCAGAAGAGTGGAGGAACCGAAGCCTCCTCAAGTGTGAGAATAGTACTCCATATGAGTGCGAATAAGACCACAGACTAGACGATGATAAGACTCTTATATAGTTGGAGTAATTGCTCAAAAGGAAAAAATTCACAACCTGAATATTATTCACGGCTTCTTAGAGGCAACTTTAGCAACCGTTGTGATATGTGGTCTCCAAGATAATTCATTGTTTATGTTTATACCCAAAATACTAATGTTATTTACAGGTGAGACGGGAGAGTCATCGAAAAAGATAGGAAAGCTGGGAGGTGTTTTTGAGAGAGAGATGTGAAGTAGTTGTTTTTTTAAAAGAGTTGAATTTCACAAGGTTTCTATGACCCCACCGAGAAATCCTATCCAAATCGACAAGAATAGAATCGTAAAGTTGAAGACGAGAAGCAATTCTAGAAGCAAAAGAGGGAGCAAATTTGAATTGAGTAAAAGAATGTAGAGTCGAATCAGCAGCATAAAAGTGAACAGAGTTAAATAGAAGTGCAGTTGAGAAGATCGTTAATTTGAAAAGTAAAAATTAAAGTTGGAGATAAAACAGAACCCTTGATGAACACCACAGTTGATAGGAAATAAGGAAGAGGTCGTTCCATCTAAAGGAAGGGGGCTTAAAGATCAACAACGCATGCCATACCCGGTCAAAAGCCTTGAATATGTCAAGCGTCACCATACAAGACTCCCCGAAGACCCTAAGGGCCGAAGACCATAGTTCGGTAAAATAGGAAAGTATGTCACCAGTTGATCTTGAGCGACGAAAGCCATACTGATGATATGAATCTGAGAGAAGAGAATATTTCTACTTCGGTTTATCGGTGTGTTCCAAGAAAATCTAGATTTACATCCTGATGCTGAAAGTTTATCAAGAAAGCTAACTAATTTCTTTCATTCTTGATATTCGTATGTAAAGAAACATAAAGTCAAAAACTAACATATTTATAAATTTAAATACATGTTTTATTAAACTATTTAAATTCTTTCACTATTTTATCTAGTGTATATATTTTATTTATTTTAAGTTTTCTTTTATATTGAAGAAATTATATTAAATTTTCCTTCATAAGGTTTTATAGAATTTTTATTATTTTAATTTTTTTTGGTATCGATGTGACACTCTCAATAGTTTAACACACCAAGCTGCCGGCTTTAAAATAGGTCCCATTTCAAATAATCATCAACGCGTTAGACGTTTTAATAAAATGTAAGTTTTTGTTTGTTTTTTTCGTTACAAATTTTCAAAATTCTGAATTCTAAGGTATGAAGTTACATATTATTCATATTCACCTCATTCTTACTATACTTTCAATTGACTCTTTTACTCAAAATATTCCTGTAATAAGTTCTAATGCTAAAATATAATTCAAAACTCGTCAAAGATAACAATTTCTTTGGAAAACCGTAAAGGTAAGTTCAAGATTACTATTTTCATTTAAACTAATATCCTTTTCTTTTAGATCAAAATCGTATTGACTATCATTATTCAGCTGTAAGTCGTAATAGTTTATGTAAGGGGATGGTCCAATCTTAATTTTTTAAAAGTTTTTGAGCGATTCCGCTGAAATTTTCAGTGTATATTGCTTTTTTCCAGGTGAAAAAGTCATATTCTAGCGTTTTTCTGAGTCTATAACGGTTGAAAAGTTTTTTGGAAATTTGACCCTTTTTCAAATCAATGGTGGAGCCAAATCACCTTCTGGAATGATCTGAAATTTGGACTGTATATTCAAAATTCTTTGGGCTACAAAAGCTTTCTAACAGACTTTTGTTTCCAGAGTTATATAAAATTATGTTATAAGCCCAAAATTGACCAACTATTGAAAAAATTTTCCACCTTTTTGGATAAAAATATTTTTAAAAAAACTACAACTATTGCATTTCTTATTTTTGGTGGATGTATAGAGGAGGGATGGGGATACAAATTCTTCTCCATACTTTATTCGATCCAATTCGTTTGTTCCGAGATATAGTCCCTCAAAAAAGGTCCATTTTTGACCAATATTTAAAAATTCCAAAAGTTTGAGAGGCTACATCTTTCTTCAAACAAAGAGCATTTAATAATGCTATGCATAAAAATTGTAGCACTAAAATATTTTGTAATATTTTCTATTTTTTCATTTAATTTTTTTTTATAATAAGTATCTATATTCATTTACCATTGTAGTAATATAATTATTTATTTATTTATAAGTTTTCTTTATATATCACTGAATTTGTCTATAATATGTAAAGGCCCACAAATGATGAGTAAATTGTAAGACTGGTCTGGAAGAAATTAAAATATTTAGCTATAAAATTAGTCTTTAAAATATGCCCCTGTAATAAACTGTAATCCACTGTCAAAGTTCATCAGATACTATTTTCTGTATGATTTATATTTAATAGATACCAGTACTTCAAGTAATAAGTTGAGGAAATAGTTTTATGTGGCTGGTCCTGTTTAATTTTTTTGTATTGGCTCCTTTTAAATCAAAATATATCTTAGTATATACTAAACACTCAAATGAAAGTAGGAAAACAAATATCTAAAAATAAAAAAAAATTAGTAAGTAGCGTTTTTTTTTTAAATAATTTTTTTCTCCTGAAATTTTTTTCAAGAAAAAATTCAAGTGCTTATAACTTTTTTTCTAGACGTAATATCAAAAATCTGTTTCGACTAATTCAAGAAATTGGGGCTAAGATTGTTCAATAAATTTTCAGTTCTTGTGGACCAGTGGTTTGACCTTGCTATTCATTTTTTTCAACTTTGTGACCAAATAACTATTAAACCATTATAGGTTCAGAAAAACCCTCAAAATGAACTTCGAACTTTGGAAAAAAAATGCATATATCTTGAAAATTTCAGCTCAATCAGTCAAATAATATATTTTTTTCTTAAGATTGGACCCTCCCCAATTTAATCAATCATAAACGTAATAGTTTATATCTAATTTAATCAATCATAAAATCAATGTCAAGAAAAACCCTGAGGAATAAAAATTCCTCAATAATAAAATATAATATACAATAATGATAATAATAATAATAATAATGATAATAATAATAATAATAATATTATTATTATTATTATTATTATTATTATTATTATTATTATTATTATTATTATTATTATTATTATTATATTATTATTATTATTATTATTATTATTATTATTATTTATTTTATCTTTTATTTTACTATTGTAATTGCTTTAACTGTTAATAATAATAACAATTATTATTATTATTACTATTTTTTTTTTTTTTTAATAATTAATTATTTTAATATTATTTTTAATTTTATTATTTATATATTATATATATATATATATATATATATATATATATATATATATATATATATATATAATAATAATAATAATAATATATATATATATATTATTATTATTATTATTATTATTATTATTATTATTATTATTATTATTATTATTATTATTATTATTATTATTATTATTATTATTATTATTATTATTATTATTATTATTATTATTATTATTATTATTATTATTATCATTATTATTATAGGAAAAGATCTGCTTCTCCTAATTTTCATTTTGCTCAGAATCGTTGCAGGGATATGCTTCGACGAGTAAATCGGTCTCTCACCAAACGAAGGTGGGCTGAGATCCTTAAATCTCCTACTGAAAAATATTTCCGGCCTCTTGCCAAAATCATCTCTAACAAGCTTTTGTAAATCTTCCTTTTCTCTTCTTATTCTCTCTGAGGGTTCTGTTGTTAACACTACAACTGAAAAGGCTACTCTCTTTGGCCCCCTGTTCTCCTCTAATTCAGTACCGGACGATTCCTACAATCCACCTCCTTTCTTTCTCTTCTCAGATATCCCATGCATTTACCTGTGATTACATTTGATCAGGTGCATGGGCTTCTGAAATCTATGAACGTTAGGTAGGCGAGCCACCCGTATGGCATTCCTTCTCTAGTTTTAAGGGAGTATGCTTCTGAGCTGTCACATTCTCTTGTTCAACTTTTTTCTCTATCCCTCAAAATTAGTACTTTGCCTCAGTATTTGAAGCTTGTATTAGTCAACCTATTCCGAAGGAAGTTATCCTCTCTGATCTTTCTAACTTGTGTTCTGTCTAAAATCTTTGAAACCCTTCTCAACTCTTATTTCTGGATGATCTGGAATCTCATTCCCTTCTTTCCGATCATCAGTATGGTTTTCGGAGTTCAAGGCCTACTGGTGAATATTTTCTTATTTCACATATTTATGATCTGTTCTTATGGACTATGGAGAGACTTGTGTGTTGGCGCTTTACATATCTAGGGCATTTGATTGGGTATGGCATGCCACACTGCTTTCCAAGCTCCCCTAATTTGGGTTTCCTTCTTCTCTTTTCTTACTTATGTCTGTTTTTTTTCTTTTTATTC
>SEYY01011277.1:147500-157500 GCA_009176605.1 Armadillidium nasatum | reverse complement strand
GTTACATAGATAGGACCTTTTGCAAGGGTCACAGGAAGCGGATGAAGATAAGCTGAAGGTATGGTGAAAGATGCAGTTCCCAGAATATAGTAGTATATATATATGATATATATATATATATATATATATATATATATATATATATATATATATATATATATATATATATATATATATATATATATATATATATATATATATATATATATATATATATATATATATATATATATATATATATATATATATATATATATATAAAAAATGCCATCACAATATTATCTTGTTTATTTTTATGTGGCTTCATCATCCATTTCATTTAGCACTAAATACTTAGTGTTGAAATATAGCTTTAGAGTAGCTTAATTAAAATAGCTAAAATAAAACTAAAATTATCAACTAAAATCAAAAGAAAGTGGATATTCCACATCGAGTTATATATTCTCTCTCTCTCTCTCTCTCTCTCTCTCTCTCTCTCTCTCTCTCTCTCTCTCTCTCTCTCTCTCTCTCTCTCTCTCTCTCTCTCTCTCTCTCTCTCTCTCTCCTCTTAAAACAATAAAAACAAATAAAGAATTCTATAATTCTTTGAAGATTTAATTTGGACACCTGACTAAGAACCTCTTAAAATAGCTTTAGAAATACACGACTTTGAAAAACCATTAGAATGTTTAAAATAATAATAATAATAATAATAATAATAATAATAATAATAATAATAATAATAATAATAATAATAATAATAATAATAATAATAATAATAATAATAATAATAATAATAATAATAATAATAATAATAATAATAATAATAATAATAATAATAATAATAATAATAATAATAATAATAATAATAATAATAATATAATAATAATATATAATAAAATAATAATAATAATAATAATAAAAATAATAATAATAATAATAATAATAATAATAATAATATATAATAATAATAATAATAATAATAATAATAATAATAATAATAATAATAATAATAATAATAATAATTTCAATTTTATTCAGAAATAGTACATTTACAATTTTGCAATATTTCAATAGCTCCTATACTTCTAAATACAAAATTAATAATTTGTAATCTGTCCAGTTCCGTTGAGCTCCAAAGATTAGTAAATATATAGTTCTTCAATTTATTTTAATACACCATTAAAATACAAATATGATGCATATAATATAACAAACAATAATTATAATACTACTAATAATACATAAAGTAGTAAAGGATAGCAATAATAATATTGATTATAACAAAACTAATATTAACAAGGAATGTTAAATCATTATAAGAATTTTCAGAAATATTGGTAATATTTGATCTTTAATTTTTATTCATTTTTCAGTAACAAAATTCAAATAAACAATTCATCGTATACTTAATATGTATTGATACAAAACTAAAAGGGCTTCTTTTGGGGGCGATTTCGTGGTCTGAGCTCAAAAGTAATAATAATAATGATAATAGTCAATAATATTTATAATGATACTACTACTAATAATGATAACAATAATAATATTAATAATAATAATAATAATTATAATAATAATAATAAATAAAAAAAAAAAAAAAAAAATAAAAAAAAAAAAAAAAAAAAAAAAAAAAAAAAATAATAGTAATAATAAAAATAATAATAACAGAAACAGGATTTTAGTATTTATTCTATAACTTATTTCAATAATAGCAATATTATTAAAGAAATTTATAAGAATAGCGCTACTTACAATAAAACAATAATAATAATAGTAATAATAAAACACTAATAATAATAATAATAATAATAATAATAATAATAATAATAATAATAATAATAATAATAATTATTATTATTATTATTATTATTATTATTATTATTATTATTATTATTATTATTATTATTATTATTATTATTATTATTATTATTATTATTATTATGACAGTATAATGTAAAATTCTATTTGTTTATTACTTATTTAAAATTTAGATCTTTCGGACGAATAAACAATTTTAAAACAATTAAATGAGAATTCAAAATTAGGTCAAATTGTTTAATTACTGTGACTTGTTTAATTACTTAGCATATATATATATATATATATATATATATATATATATATATATATATATATATATATATATATATATATATATATATATATATATATATATATATATATATATATATATATATATATATATATATATATATATATATATATATAGTATATATAGGCTAGACTGCACTTTGATATCCTTAAAAATTTAAAAAACTACTAAACGTACGCTAAAAAGGTAACATTTTTGGAATCCTTGAAGAATTTTGATAAAGGAAAATTGGGAATTGAAAAAAAAAACTTATAATAATTTTAATAACTACGTAATGTATATTTTTTAATACGTTTCACGACATCGTACGTCTCGCAGCGTCTCTTTTTCTGAGATTAATTTCGCGATTTTAGAGTAAGGTAAATTTCGCGATTTTAATAAAATTTTGTAATAAATATATATATATATATATATATATATATATATATATATATATATATATATATATATATATATATATATATATATATATATATATATATATATATATATATATATATATATATATATATATGGTGTAATATGGCAGGGGGATTGTATCCTACGGCAACGTCTCAGCAATCAGTTAGGCCTGTATCCCACGGCAATCTTCGGTCGTCAGGTTATGATAAGTCGAACTAGGTTCGCTAAAAAACTAAATAATAATAATAATAATAATAATAATAATAATAATAATAATAATAATAATAATAATAATAATAAAAAGGCCAGAATTTTCCTCAATTATCGTACACAAACAATTTTTTTTTTTTTTAACTTATTTTCACATCTTTTATAATTTTCTTTATCAAAATTCTTCAAGGATTCCAAAAATGTTATCCTTTTTAACGTACGTTTAGTAGTTTTTGAAATATTTAAGGATATCAAAGTGCAGTCCATATATACCTATATATATATATATATATATATATATATATATATATATATATATATATATATATATATATATATATATATATATATATATATATATATATATATATATATATATATATATATATATCTGGGTGTTCGTAAAGTAAATGCGTTTTTTGACCACTATGAAACAGGGATTCATTCAACGATGCCAGAACCAAAGTCGAATGGGCGGGAATTGTCCAGAAATAATGTACAAAATCTTCTATACTGCTGAATGTTATTCATAGGTATTTCGGTAATTAACCTTGGTTCCGGAGCAAGGCTTTTCGGATATTTCACAAAATCACCATTTATTTAAACCTTTTTAAACAACAACTGACATGTACGAGCTCTTACTGCTTCCGGATACGCTTCACAAATGTTGTTCTTTGCTTCGGTATCGGCACTTTTCATTTGAAACTCGTGCAGTAAGTAATGTCTAATATGTTGTTTCATAAAATTCTTATCCTTCATTTAGTTAATTACCGAAACAGCTATAAATGACACACAGCCGGATAGAAGAAATGGTATACTATTTCTAAACAATTCTCATCTATTCAACCTTGGTTCTAACGTAGTTGGTTGAATCCCTATTTTATAGTGATGGAAAAACGCTCTTAGTTTCCAGAACGCTATATATATATATATATATATATATATATATATATATATATATATATATATATATATATATATATATATATATATATATATATATATATATATATATATATATATATATATATATATATATATGGTGGTTTTCAATGCCTCAAAAATTCAAATCCTTCAACTTTCTACTGAATAGTCCTCCACAAAACTATAACGTCTTTCTTGCCAACAAAGAGCAAACATTTTCTTAACAATCTAATGCCATCTTTTTGTTATGAATTTTCATGAAATGATTATATGGAATATAATTTTAAACCTGTTTTGAAGATTTAGAGTTACAATAGTACATCAGAACCTTTTTTTCATCTCTCCATTTGTTTACTTTGTATAGCAGTGGTGTCGTTTGTTCCTGAATGGTTATTTAGCTCTGATATATTGGATGTTTCACTTTACAGAGAGGTAAAGTCTAGAGTTTTCTCCCATAAACGTTATAACCATTCTCCACTAACCATTGGTTACATCATCTTTCTTGTACTATGGGTTCAACAACAGAAACTGTGTTTCTGAACCTTTTCGTCACATACTAATGTTTTTAGGCTTACTCATGAGATTTATCAATTCTAAATAATATTCATCTTTTTTCCATTTAGCACTCTTCCCTGACTACATTTCTGTTCTCTTTATTTTATATATGCAAATAGTGAAGTTCGGAATAATCTTCCTTCCCGTACTCTGGTAAAAATATTCCAAAGAAAGTCACAATAAAAATGAGAATAGTTTAAAAATGAAATTTTCAACACTGAGAAGATATATTACTTATAAGAATAACCAATAACGATATTTATTGGGGCATGTTTACTATCTAATATAGATGGCACTAATGATCATTGGTCTATCTAATATAGACGGTAATACCGATTTTTAATATAAACGGCACTACTGATCTTTGATCTATCTAATTAAGACGGTAATACCGATTTTTAATATAGACGGCACTACTGATCTTTGATCTATCCAATTAAGACGGTAATACCGATTTTTAATATAGACGGCACTACTGATCTTTGGTATATTTAATATAGACGGCACTACTGATCTTTGATCTATCCAATTAAGACGGTAATACCGATTTTTAATATAGACGGCACTACTGATCTTTGATCTATCTAATCTATCTAGTAATGCTGATCTATTGTCTGTCCAATATAAACCACACTATTGATCAATGGTCTACCTGAAATATATGGCATTACTGATATTTGATATTCCTAGTGTAGACGTCATTAGTGATCTTTGGTCTTTCTCGTTGTGACGTCACATTGGTCTTTCTTGTTGTGACGTCACATTGGTCTTTCTCGTTGTGACGTCCCAAAGACTCTTGGTAGATCTTATATAAAACAAAAAATTTTGCGTGTAAAATAAATTTTTATTTCTCAGCTTAAATTAATATTCTTTATTTAATAAATATTTTATTCAATACTAGTTTAGATAAAATAAACATGCAATATTTAATAACGGAAAGGGAAGGTAAAATAAAAATAATATCAAATATTTCAAAAAAAAAATAAAAAATAAAAATAATATCGCACATTAAAAAATAAAATAAAAAATAAACTAATTTCAAACATTTAAAAATAAAAATATAACATTAAAAAATAACAAAAATAAAATAAATATCACACACTAAAAATAAAATAAAAAAAAAATAATATTAAATATTTAATAAAATAAAAAATTTTAATTTTTTTTTTAAATTTTTTAAAAAAAAAAAAAAAAACATAAAAATAAAATAAAAAATAAAATTAATATCAAACATTAAAAAATAAAATAAAAAATAAAAATAATATCACACATTAAAAAATAAAATAAAAAATAAAAATAATATTAAACATTTAAAAATAATAAAAATAAAAAATATCACATATTAAAAAAAAAAATAAAAATAATATCACATTAAAAAATAAAATAAAAAATAAAAATAATATCAACCAATTAAAAATAAATTATCAAACATTAAAAATAAAAATAAAAAATATCACATTAAAAAAAAATAAAAAAATAAAAATAATATTAAACATTTAGAAATAAAAAAAATAATATCACACATTAAAGATTAATAAAATAAAAATAATATCACACATTGAAAAATAAAATAAAAATAAGAATAATATCAAACTTTTAAAAATAAAAAATAAAAATAATATCACACATTAAAAAGTAAAATAAAAAAACAAAAATAATATCAGACATTAAAAAAATTTAAAAAAAATAAAAATAATATCACATATTAATAAATAAAATAAAAAATTAAAATGATATCAAATATTAGAAAATAAATAAAAATAAAAATAATATCACACAAAGAAATAAAAAAATAAAAATAGTATCACATTAAAAACAAAATAAAACAAAAAAAATAAAATCAAACATGAAAAAATAAAAAAAAATAAAAATAATATCACATATAAAGAAGTAAAAAAATAAAAATATCACACATTAAAAAATAAAATAAAAAATAAAAATGATATCAAACATTAGAAATAAAAAAAATAAAAATAATATCACACATTAAAAAATAAAAAAATAAAAAAATAAAAATAGTATCACATTAAAAAATAAAATAAAAAATAAAAATAATATCAAACATTTAAAAACAAAAAAAAAATAAAAATAATATCACACATTAAAAAAAAATTAAACAAAAAAATAATATCAAACCTTAAAAAATAAAACAGCATAGTCATTATTTACATTTGGAGTTTCAAAAATTCAGTTCTAAAAGATTTAACTTATTAATAGATTTTAAAATAAATACAAAAGAGCAAATGCATATTCACATAAATATTCACACACACACATTCCTACACGCACACGCACACACACACATACATATAAATATATATATATATATATATATATATAATATATATATATATATATATATATATATATATATATAATATATATATATATATATATATATATATATATATATATATATATATATATATATATATATATAAGTTAAAAAAAATTAAAATATAACGCAATGTTACAAGAGTCAGTACCAATAGATTTTATTTACAAACAAAAATGTTTCTGGTTTTGGCATAAAATATTTTTTTAAAGTTTATTAATACTATTTAATTAAATTTTTTTTTTTACAGATCACCATTACTTAATACTGTTTAATTTAATGATGGGAGCATTTTATTAACCCAACCTTAACCTAACCTAATGGGGTGAAATATTTTCGATTTTAATATAAATAAATTGCTACAATACTGCGGACAAATTTGCATGAAAAAGACAAATTCAAATAGGTCAAATGTCTGGACTTTGAAAGTTACATGGACCATATATATATATATATATATATATATATATATATATATATATATATATATATATATATATATATATATATATATATATATATATATATATATATATATATATATATATATATATATATATATATATATATATATATATATATATATATATATATATATATATATATATATATATATATATATATATATATATATATATATATATATATATATATATATATATATATATATATATATATATATATATATATATATATATATATATATATATATATATATATATATATATATATATATATATATATATATATATATATATATATATATATATATATTCAAAGTCTACTATAACTCTCAGACTAATTCCATACTGAAAACATTAATGTATGCTATAGGACTCGAACCAACGACCTTTAAGATCTTAGTCTCACTCATTACCACTAAGCCATGGCTTACTGGTAACGAGTGAGACTTGCCATCTTAAAGGTCGTTGGTTCGAGTCCTATAGCAGACAATAATTTATATATATATATATATATATATATATATATATATATATATATATATATATATATATATATATATATATATATATATATATATATATATATATATATATATATATATATATATATATATATATATATATGTGCTTGTAAGTTTTATAACACCAAGAGTACATGCATGGTCAGAGGAACATGTTTATGTTGGGGCTCTGAACCCCTACCCCCCCTCCCCGAACCTTCCGAATCTTCAGTGGATGATGAAATATTAGGGATAATCGATATATCGATGAAATTTTTTTAAACAATATCGCAAATTATTTGTCCTCTTCAAGTAAAAACTGGGCAAACTATATATATATATATATATATATATATATATATATATATATATATATATATATATATATATATATATATATATATATATATATATATATATATATATATATATATATATATATATATATCCTCTGGTGGAAAAAGGCCTGAGGTCTACCAATTTTCACAAGAATTGGGGAATAACATAATCAAATTCGATTAAAGGCCGAAATGTTCCTATACACGGCGTTTGAAACTGTGCAAGTCAAAGGAATTTGGGAAAATAAACACAGGGAGTGTGTTCCAGACTTTATCCGTAGAGTACATGAAAGATTGAGCATTACTACTGAGTCTGGAGGCAGAAAGTTGGACAAGAGAAAGGATGAGACTATGTAGAAAGGCAAACGCGGGACACTTCTCAGTGGAGGAGGTGTGCGACAGGAGAGTTCTGAAGAGCAGTGTCCGTTGTAATAGTGATAGTGTAGGGAGAGTGACTCAACAATTCGACAGGTAAAAAGATACTGTAAAGAGTTAGTGAGAGCAAAAGAGGTGAGGTTTGGGACTGGATGGGGTGGGGGGGACCTAGTGATTGACGAGATTCCTGAATCTTTCTAAGATCTGTACTGTTAATTTTTTTTTTTTGAGGATTAAGCTTTGTACTAAATTTTTAATTCATTCGACTGTGTTCAGATTTTCAGTGCATTTATAATTTAGCAAAATACTGATCTTTTCTTTTCATCATTTTGTTGTATGACCTCTTCGACCTCTAAGAGGTCAATACCAGATATGAATGCCCAATAAATAGTAATTACTCAAGTAATCTCTTACCCCAAACATTGACATATACATTAATCTTTCTCTAATCTTTCCTTATCTCTAATGTTTCACCCTTAGTAGGTTTCTTCTTTGAAAGCTTAACATATTTTCAGGACCGATTTCTCTCTTAATATTCTTCTAAGAAAGCTTTCCTTGAATTCCGCTAGGTGTCGTTTCCCCTAAAACTGTTACCTCCCAACGTATTTTCAATGTTTGACCCTTATCTTTTGCCTTTGTTTTTTTAATTTCAACTCCTTATTACTTGCTTTCAATTGATTGTTCTTACCTGCCTTTAATTCCACCCTAATGGTCATCTCTCTTTTGTTTGGTGCTATCCCTCGTGTTTCTTTGACGCTTAATTTTATCCATCATTTCATAGAATATATTATTCTAACAGTATTTAACTTCAATTCAGAGTTTCAAACCTTTTCTTTGCATTATTATTATTATTATTATTATTATTATTATTATTATTATTATTATTATTATTATTATTAGTTATTATGCTTATTTACAATTCATTTTTGTTATTAATATTTTCATTATTTATTATTATGATTATTATTATTATTATTTTCAATATTATTTTTTTTATTAATATTATTATTACTGTTATATTATTATTTTCAATTTTTTTTATTATGAATATTATTATTATTACTTTTATTATTATTATTATTATGATCATTGTTATTATTCATTATTATTATTATTATTATTATTATTATTATTATTATTATTATTATTATTATTATTATTATTATTATTATTATTATTATTATTAATATTATTTTCAATACTAATATTGTTATTAATATTATTAATATTATTTTCAATACTAATATTGTTATTAATGTCATTATTATTTTTACTTTATTATTATTATTTATTATTATTATTATTATTATTATTATTATTATTATTATTATTATTATTATTATTATTATTACAACTACTATACTTTCTTTTTCCCAGTAAACAATGATAATAAAACGGACCAAATTTAAATCGTTTTCCCTTTTGTATTATTTTCTATTATAATGATCTAAATATTCTACACATAGGTGATATGTTTATAGAAATCGCTGCCTCGGTCATTCAATCATTCAGTAATGGCTTGGTCGGAGATCTGTGTGACAAACACAATTTTTTTTGCTCATTTACACGATGGGAAGTAGGAAGATAGTTTTTATATTTCAACTTAGTTTGTGCTATATTTGTGATTATATATATATATATATATATATATATATATATATATATATATATATATATATATATATATATATATATATATATATATATATATATATATATATATATATATATATATATTTATTTTATTAATTTTTTTTTTAAATTAAAATAAAAAATTTTTGAAAATTTTAAATACTAAAAAT
>SEYY01011277.1:137500-145000 GCA_009176605.1 Armadillidium nasatum | reverse complement strand
TAAGATCGACTGAAATTATATCACAGAGAGATGGATTAATACAGAAAGAGTAAAGTTTTGAAAATCAAAATTTGGTTTCCAAGACTCTATAATTAGGCTTTTATACGATCAGAAACATAGCAAATAATTCACTGAAATGCCAAAAAAACAGAACGAAATTTCTGAGAGGAAGAACAGAAGATGACGAGGCGAGTATTCTTTTCGAAAATTCTTTTGACCATCAAAACTAACAGTAAAGAATTAATATTTTTCTTTATTTTCCACTTAATAATAGATTTGAAAAACTTCCGAAAGAACAAAAGTTATAACTGCTGAATGAGAGTTTGATGTTGAGAGGGGTCAACACATTTAACATTGGCTGCATGACCGCAAGTTTTATACAG
The DNA here is from genome assembly GCA_009176605.1 of Armadillidium nasatum. Classification (NCBI taxonomy): domain Eukaryota; kingdom Metazoa; phylum Arthropoda; class Malacostraca; order Isopoda; family Armadillidiidae; genus Armadillidium; species Armadillidium nasatum. The sequence continues at coordinate 144,617 of SEYY01011277.1, read as the reverse complement.
GAAGTAAAGGCTAAAGTAAATAGGTAGACAGGATATAGTATACCAATTCAAGGTGAAATCCTGTAAGAACAAGTTTTGAAAACCACAATTTGCACTAATTCAGCAACAACACTGTAAACCCTATTACCATATCAACTACTGCCACAAACTGCAACCACATCTACTACTACTTCAATAACTACTTCAACAACCACTATTTCTGTTATTGCTACTACAGCTACCACTACTACTATTACTACTACTACTACTACTTCTAATAATAATAATAATAATAATAATAATAATAATAATAATAATAATAATAATAATAATAATAATAATAATAATAATATAATAATAATAATAATAATAATAATAATAATAATAATAATAATAATAATAAAACAATAATAAAACAATAATAATAATAATAAATAATAAAATAATAAAAAAACTAATACTACTACTACTACTACTACTACTACTACTAATAATAATAATAATAATAATAATAATAATAATAATAATAATAATAATAATAATATTATAATTATAATAGGTATAAAGGAAATGCATACAGTGTTCATTTACGAAGAATTTTGTAATATCTCTCCGAAGAGGAAAGTCTTTTTCTTCATTTCACCATAATACTATACTGTACTATACAATACTATACTATACTATAATGAGCTATGTTTAACATCTGATATACTATACTATATTACATACTATACTATAAAACTCTACTGTGCTACTATATTACCTACAATTATACTATATTATACTATAAATATGCTATAATGAGCTATGTTCAACAACTGATATACTATATTCAACAACTACTATACTATACTATCTATAATATACTATGTTATACTATATATTATACTATACTATACTATACACTATTAAACTATACAATTTTAAACTATACTACTGCTATATTAAACTATACTATATTATGCTATACTATACTATATAATACTATATTAAACTATGCTATACTTTATTAATCTACTGCTATACTATACTATATTATACTATACTATGCTATGTTCTCAGCAACTAATATGCTATACTATATTCAAAAACTACTATATTATACTAAAGTATACTATATTATACTACACTATGCTATGTCCAACAATTGATGTACTAAGCTATATTAAACAACTACTATACTATACAATACTATACTATACTATACTATACTATACTATACTATACTATACTATACTATACTGATCAACAACTGATATTATTCTGTATACTCTACTATATTATACTATATACATCATCTGCACATCTATTATTTTAGATTAGTAATTTATCTGTAGATAAAACTATCCTGTAACACTTTTTTTTATAGATAAAATAAAAACTTTTATTCCTTGCTTAATTAAACCAATGTTTATTGGTTTATTTATGAACAAAAACAACCTAACATAATCCCTATTTAAGGAACTATTTAAAATTCTAAATTTATTTTTCCTATTTTCAGCCAAAAATAAATAAATAAATAAATAGAATAAAATAATTTAAAAATGAAAAGAATTAAGTTTATTTTATTAGCTTCGGTTGCTGCTGTCATTTCCTTCTTTGCGAGCGATGCAGTACAGATGAGGAGTTACAGACTCAATCGAAGTTTGAGGTACAAGAATCATTACCACAGTCTTACACCCGAAATGGCCAACTCATTTTACCAAAATAAATCGGCAAGTTATTTTAACTCGTTTTTTACTTACGTTTTTAGAAATATTATATTAAATTTTATTATATTATATTATATTTATATTGTATTATTACATTAAATTTAAATTATAATATAAAAGCCAATCGAAAATTTATGTTGCTTCATATTTAAACTAATTGCAAATTTTTATTATATTTAAAAAAAAAAATTTTTTCACACAAAAACTAGCTAGGAAAATTAGGTGAAGCTACTTTTTTATAAGTAACATGTCTTTTTTTCCATACCAGGAAAATAAATTGGTAAAGTTACTTTTTTATAACGTAATGTCTTTTTTTCTTGTTGGAAAAATAAAATGAAGCTACTTTAATGTTTTTTCTTTTCTTATTATGAAAATAAATTTTAATTGTAGTTACTTTCTAATAAGGAATGTCTTTTTTTATTGTTAGGAAAATAAAATGAAGCTACTTTTTTAAAGCATTTTTTTCTTTTCTAATTAGAAAAATAACATGGTGAAGTTACTTTCTTATAAAGTAATGCCTTTTTCTTGTTAGGAAAATAAAATGAAGCTACTTTTTTTTTTATAATATATTTTTTCTTTTCTTGTTAGAAAAATAACATGGTGAAGCTACTTTCTTATAAATGTAATGTTTTTTTTCTTGTTAGGAAAATAAAATGAAGCTACTTTTTTTTTTAAAATATATTTTTTCTTTTCTTGTTAGAAAAATAACATGGTGAAGTTACTTTCTTATAATGTAATGTCTTTTTTCTTGTTAGGAAAATAAAATGAAGCTACTTTTTTATAATATATCTTTTCCTTTTCTAATTAGAAAAATAACATGGTGGTTACTTTCTTATAAAGTAATGTCTTTTTTCTTGTTAGGAAAAGTAAAATGAAGATACTTTTTTTTATAATATATTTTTTTTATTTTCTTATTAGGAAAAATAACATTGTGAAGTTACTTTTTCAATAAAGTAATGTCTTTTTTCTTGTTAGGAAAATAAAATGAAGCTACTTTCTTATATTATGCTTTTTCCTTTTATCAGAGAAATAACTTAGTGAAGCTACTTTCTTATATATACTATGCCTTTCCTCTTCTCTTTAGAATACAAATTGGTAAAGGTACTTCTTATAAAAATAATGTTTTTCATCTGATGAAAATTTAAATGCTACATTATTGTCGCTTTGTTGCGTCATCCATTGGGTTAGTTTTTGCATTGTAATATTGAATTCATGAATAATATGATAAATGTTGTTAGGATTATTTATGGCTTAAATTTGCTATGAAATAGATTACTCTGAAATTCATGTTTATATTTTATTACCTTCAAACACTCTTAAGTAAAACTTGCAAATATTTAATTAAATTATTAAGACTAAATATTATATAATGCAAATGAATATTATTTGTTTTAGCTCTATTAAAAGCAATTTGTATTTAAATTTAACTTTCTTAATTAATTAAAAAAAAAATTAATTTTATTTACCTAGTTTATTACAGTGAGTAATAAAGTAATATTTATTTTTATTGCATTATTAAAATTATAATTCTAGCCTAATTTATTTTTTAAATTTACTATTAAACTTTATAACTCTACTTAAAACTTAAATATAATATAACAATATGGTAATGACAATTAACGCTGTGTCTTATTTTCATTATTATTATTATTATTTTTATTATTATTATTATTATTATTATTATTATTATTATTATTATTATTATTATTATTATTATTATTATTATTATTATCATTATTATTATTATAATAATTATTATTATTATTATTATTATTATTATTATTATTATTACGCATACTATAGTTATTCAAATTAATATATTATTATTATTATTGTTATTATTATTATTATTATTATTATTATTATTATTATTATTATTATTATTATTATTATTATTATTATTATATATTATTATTATTATTATTATTATTATTATTATTATTATTATTATTATTATTATTATTATTATTATTATTATTATTATTATTATTATTATTATTATTATTATTATTATTATTATTATTATTATTATTATTATTTTATATTATTATTTATTATTATTTATTATTATTATTATTATATATTATTATTATTATTATTATTATTATTATTATTATTATTATCATTATTATTATTATTATTATTATTATTATTATTATTATTATTATTATTATTATATTATTATTTCTTTTACATTAATATTATTACGAAATTTATTTCAAATGTGAAGTTGATTGTTAAGATTGGTGGAATTTTTAATCTAAAATTCTCCTACCTATGGGGAAATGAAACTTTTATTTATAATTTTTTTTATAGTTAGTATTTATGAATTAAATAAATTATCTTAATGAACTTAAGTATTAGAAATATTTTCGAATGACCAAAACCAATTTTTAAAATTTTTTTTTACATTCCTCTTTTTAAATTTCTTTAATAAATTAATAATATTAAATGGTAAGTAAATTTAATTTAATTTTCAATTCAAAATATATTTCAACTAGAACACTAGACATTACCATTATAAATTTTTTAACTCAAAATATATTTTATGTAGAACACTATATATATCTAGTTTTTTTTTTTTTTTTTTTTTTTTTTCTGTTCATATAAAGTTTATTTTTTATTACATGTTAAAAATTTTTTAATTATCATTAAAATTAATTTTCTACATTTTTAAAATTCGTAGTGTTTATTTTACATATTTTTCCCCCCCTTCTTTTTATAACTACCCACTTGTAAGGTAATTTTTTTCATCTCTTTTTGGTGTGTTTCAAAAATTTTACTGAAATTGATTTTGTAATTAGTTAACAATAATTTTATCGTCATTCATTGAAATCGAATTACAGAGAATGTTTATTGTAATTAATTTTTAATATCAAAGTCTAATTTCAACATTATGAACAAAATTAAAATTTACGCGTACTTAAAACTTTTTAAAAGTTTCATTCAAATTCTCTATCATTTTCATATCTTTTCACTCATAGAACTTATCCTCCTTTTTTAAAAAGTTTATACCATAAATTTTGCTGTACATAACTTTTTTAAAAAGTTTATACCATAAATTTTGCTGTACATAACTTTTTAAAAAGTTTATACCATAAATTTTGCTGTACATAACTTTTATAAAAAGTTTATACCATAAATTTTGCTGTACATAACTTTTTTAAAAAGTTTATACCATAAATTTTGCTGTACATAACTTTTTTAAAAAGTTTATACCATAAATTTTGCTGTACATAACTTTTATAAAAAGTTTATACCATAAATTTTGCTGTACATAACTTTTTTAAAAAGTTTATACCATAAATTTTGCTGTACATAACTTTTTTAAAAAGTTTATACCATAAATTTTGCTGTACATAACTTTTTTAAAAAGTTTATACCATAAATTTTGCTGTACATAACTTTTTTTTTTAATTTTTATTTTGTAGATTGTTGCAGACGATTTCAGAAACCCAGATACAAAACAATACAGTAACTTGAGCTATGAAATAGACAGTCAGTTAGAAAGGGAGAGCCAAGGGAATGAAACAAATGTCAAAAAAAGGGGAAAGAGGGCCACCTTTGCTTGGCCCCCTGATACAATTTTCATCGCTCAATTCTCTCTTGAAATTCCAATCTATTCTCCTGAAGGAGTCGGTAAGTAAACAGAATTTTAAATTAAAAAAAAAAAAAAAAATCATTTCTATTTCTATTTTTCTTTCCTAAATTGCAGACATCCATTTTAAAATATTTCTATTTCTATTTTTCTTTCTTAAATTGCAGACATCATTTTAAAAAAATTATTTCTATTTCTATTTTTCTTTCTTAAATTGCAAACATCCATTTTAAATAATTATTTCTATTTCTATTTTTCTTTCTTAAATTGCAAACATTCATTTTAAATAATCATTTCTATTTCTATTTTTCTTTCGTAAATTGCAAACATCCATTTTAAATAATCATTTCTATTTCTATTTTTCTTTCGTAAATTGCAAACATCCATTTTGAATAATCATTTCTATTTTATAATATATTATTATATATAATATATATAATATATATATATATATATATATATATATATATATATATATATATTATATATATATATATATATATATATATATATATATATATATATTTTATATTATATATAATCATTTCTATTTCTATTTTTCTTTCGTAAATTGCAAACATCCATTTTAAGTAATCATTTCTATTTCTATTTCTCTTTCGTAAATTGCAAACATGCATTTTGAATAATCATTTCTATTTCTATTTTCTTTCGTAAATTGCAGACATCCATTTTAAATAATCATTTCTATTTCTATTTTTCTTTCGTAAATTGCAGACATCCATTTTAAATAATCATTTCTATTTCTATTTTTCTTTCGTAAATTTTAAATAATCCATTCTAAAAAATAATCCATTTTAAATTGCAAATCATTTCTATTTCTATTTTTCTTTCGTAAATTGCAAACATCAATTTTAAATAATCATTTCTATATATATATATTTTCTTTCGTAAATTGCAGACATTCCATTATTGCTTGAGGTACCTTATGAACTTGATCTCCCAAATGTGACTGAAAGTATTATAACTCCAAGGAAAGGTGACGACAGACGTACATTCTTTGGGACAATGGAAGCCCTCTTCAACAGGTAAAAATTAATTATTTTTTCCTTAATTACTCTTGCAATTAATTAATAGTTAATCCAACTTTATTGCGACGTAAGTAGTATAGTTTGCGCTATCGGCAGATGCCAGATTTAGCTACTTTTCGAAAAATCTGGCAACCTGTCCCTAACGGTCTTTTCTGCATTTGCGTGCAATCCTATACTACTGACGTATATATTCTATTTTATTTAATTTTCTGAACAAGAAACAAGGAATACTTTTAAATAAATATATATATTTTTTTTCATTCTAATAGGTTTGGATTTCATGGCGAATCTTGCGTGCTACGAGCGATTTGCGAGAGAGCGGAAACTAACGTTCTTCACCAAAGGCCTTTTAGGAGAAGTTTTGAACCTTGTTTTGGCGTAAGACCCGTTCCAATACTTTTCTATTTATTTTTATATTTTTTTTTTTAGCAACTCAAAAGAATTAGTTTAAGTCTAATAGCTTTTCTATTTATTCAAAACATGTAAGGCATATTAAATATATAAAAAATAAGTTATTAAATATAAAGATGTTAAGTTAATGAATTTTTTTTTATTTTTATTAAATATTGTATTACTTTTGAAGCCCAAAAATCTGTTTTTGTAAATCTGTGAATGAAACGTACTAGCGTTTTCGTACTATATATCTTATATATATATATATATATATATATATATATATATATATATATATATATATGTTACAGGGTGTCTTCTTCCAACGATGGGGATTCGACATACATGGAGCATTACAAGGAGGCAGAGTTCCACGGAAGAACTCA
>SEYY01011277.1:132500-135000 GCA_009176605.1 Armadillidium nasatum | reverse complement strand
TATATATATAGGGATGGAGTGAAGTATCGGATCGGTATCGGTATCGGCAAATATCGGCAATTTTCGATACCGGTATCGGTATCTGTCTTTTCAGTATCGTATCGGTATCGGCAAAAAATATAGTAAAGAATCGGTATCGGTAGTGGTTGGTTATCGGCATATTTTCAGGTATCGGGGCCGGGAATAGGTATCGGTATCGGTATCGGTATCGGAATATATCGCTATAATCCAATATATATATATATATATATATATATATATATATATATATATATATATATATATATATATATATATATATATATATATATATATATATATATATATATATATATATATATATATATATATATATATATATATATATATATATATATATATATATATATATATATATATATATATATATATATATATATATATATATATATATATATATATATATATATAATATATATATATATATAATTTATATATATATATATAATATTATATATATATATATATATATATAATATATATATATATATTTATATATATTATAATATATATATATATATATATATATATATATATATATATATATATATATATATATATATATATATATATATATATATATATATATATATATATATATATATATATATATATATATATATATATATATATATATATATATATATATATATATATATATATATATATATATATATATATATATATATATATATATATATATATATATATATATATATATATATATATATATATATATATATATATATATATATATATATATATATATTTTTATTATTGTTATTATTGTTATTATTATTATTATTGTATTATTATTATTATTATTATTATTATTATTATTATTTATTATTATTATTATTATTATTATTATTATTATTATTGTCAAATATTATTCTTAATATGAACACGATTTGAAATTTTCTGTACGTTTAAAATTCATAATTTTTATTTTTAATAATTTTGTTTAATTTAAGTTGGTTAAGAGTTTTACATTTTAGGAGTCCTTGGATCGATACCCCTCGTGAATTTTAGGAAGAAGCTTTCAAGTAGCGAGATCTTTTCTTCCTCGATTAAAGGAAATCCCCCTAGAAAAAAAATCTAGTGGGCGTAGAGTAAAAGGTTTAATAGTGAGGAAAAGAAACATATCACACCGAAATGTTAATCTTATATATTTTTATTATATAATATATATATATAAACGCTTGCACATATAAACGTCATAATTAGGACGCTTGATTCAATTACAATTTTAATTTTGTAAATATCTAAAAATGATAAAGTTGGCAAATAGAATGGGAAATCTCGACCTAAAAAAAAAACAGTCGTTTCGTAGGAGAAAATATGTTTACCGTTGAACCAGTTAAGATAAACAATGTCAGTGAATAAGGAGAGAGAGAGAGAGGAGAGAGAGAGAGAGAGAGAGAGAGAGAGAGAGAGAGAGAGAGAGAGAGAGAGAAGGAAAAAAAGATAGATAGATAGGTAGATAGATAGACATATTGAATTATCGAGGAAAGAGAGTGAAAATGGATAGATAGATAGAAAGATAAATATTATAGATAGATTGATAGAGAGACAGATATATAGATAGATAGATAGATAGATAGATAGATAGATAGATAGATAGATAGATAGATAGATATAGAGAGAGAATGGCAAAGTGAGACAGAGTCAGAGTCAAAGAGAGATAGAGAGCAATATAGAATGGTAAAGTAAGAGAGAGAAAGAGAAAGAGAGAGATATAGGGGCAGTAGAAAATGGTAAAATGAGAGAGAGAGAAAGAGAGGTAAGGAGCCATAGAGAATGGTAATGTGGGAGAAAGTGAGAAGGAGAGAGAAAGAGAAAGATAGGGAACAATAGGGAATGGTAGAGAGAGAGAGAGAGAGAGAGAGAGAGAGAGAGAGAGAGAGAGAGAGAGAGAGAGAGAGAGAGAGAGCAATATCGTACGTAAGTGACAGACAAAACTCAATTGGGGCCATATAACTGAAAATTAGAACATTGTTTATTAATAAAGTTTATTTAATTGGTAAATGTATACGATATATATATATATATATATATATATATATATATATATATATATATATATATATATATATATATATATATATTATATATATATATATATATATATATATATATATGTGTGTGTGTGTGTGTGTGTGTGAGAGTGCGTGTTCATGTGAGAAAAATTTCATTCCCTTTGATCGAGGAATTATTTAGATCTACGGATTTCTTTTTGTATTCAAACATAATAAATGGATTTTGTAGTTCTTTTTCCTCTCATTTTTAGAGTTGACAATCTCTGTTAGAGCGACTGCAACCGTTGACGAGATATCTCCATGATCTGGTGCACGAACAGGGCATGTATTATATTTGCGATGATTTTAGCAAGAACGTGTATTCAAGGAAAACAAGAAGTCCGGAGCTATAGAAAAAGAATTTAACTTGAATTGAATTAGTT
>SEYY01011277.1:105000-115000 GCA_009176605.1 Armadillidium nasatum | reverse complement strand
TTCATAATTTTGATAAAACCAAGTCACCGGTCTACTTAAATTAAGATATATTAAAGCTCTATTTTATAATATACGTTTTTTAAAATTTAAAATGAGAAAATTTCAGTTTCATCTGGTCCAATAACAATTTGAATGATATGCAAAAATTAATTTTTTAAAATTATTATTTTTTATAATTTTAGTTTTTTTTTTTTTTTTGAAATAATAGTACTTTTTTTTTTATACTTTAAATATATATATAATATATATATATATATATATATATATATATATATATATATATATATATATATATATATATATATATATATATATATATATATATATATATATATATATATATATATATATCAGCCTGTCTAGTCGAGAGAGGATGTGCCTAAAAGCAGATGGGAAAAGAAAAGTGAGAGGAATCAGAAAGAAGATTGAGGAGAGAAAAGAGAGAGTAGGTTTATGCATTAAGAATAGTACTGAACAAAATTTTTAAAAGTAATAGCTAAAATTTATTTTAAAATAAGAATTTTTAAAAAAAAATAAATTAAATGAGTTTCGATAAAATTATATCTCAAAATCTATAGAGGAGCAACAAACCTTTCAAAATAATGTACTTTCGGCTTTTAATGAAAAATAAAACCTGAACATTAAGAATTTAAAATTTAAAAAAATTAGTTTGAAAATTGACGACAGTATCGGATCAAGTGAGAAGAATTAAAAGCAAGGACGACAGGACTAGCCACCCAACCTTGTGATTTCTCTGCTAATGGCTTTTAACAACTCCAGAACCAGCATTGGAAACCATAGCTCAGAGAAGCACAATCTTCTGGAGAGCTCTAGGAGAGAGTGTTTAGAGGTTAGTTGGAAAACGATGCTGGTCCTACTGAAAGGGTGAAAACCCTACCTGAGAGTTTGGATAAGACTCGTGGACCGGCATTGAGACCAACGAGCCGAAAAACATAATCTTTTAGATCAGATGGAGAAAGATGCTGGATTCCACTGACAGGGTGAAAACCCTTCCTGGAGAGATATATATATATATATATATATATATATATATATATATATATATATATATATATATATATATATATATATATATATATATATATATATATATATATATATATATATATATATATATATATATATATATATATATTTTTTTTACACTTCACCACTACTCACGGGCAAAGCCCTATTCAAGGAGGGGGTGTTAAAAGAATGAAAATAAAAGTAAAAGAGCACAAAACCAAAAAATGAAAACCACCCTTACAGAACCCACCTAACGCAAATTTCTTAGGTGAGCGCAGACGCGGGCTTTAAAGAAATTGAGATTAAATGCGGAGGGAAATACAGAAGATGGAAGAGAGTTCCACAAAACAGAGGTGGCAGGAAAGAAAGAGGCACCACAGCGGACAAGCCTGGAGTTGCCTATGTCCACGCAAAATTGATGCGCGGACATTGCACCCCTTGTGCTGCGAGGACGCCGTAAAGGTGGAGGTACGCGAGTGGATAGTTCCCTCGAGCATTTGCCGCTGTAGTACCTATAGAAAAGAGACAAGGCACCAACATCACGTCGCAAAGATAAAGAGTCAAGAGAATTAGAAAGAGCGGGACAGTTTATAAGTCTTTTAGCCTTTGACTCAACCCTATCCAAAAGACGGGTGAAACCTGAGCCACCCAGATATGAGAGCAGTATTCCATACAAGGGCGGATGAGACCCTTGTATAATTGGAGTAACTGCGAGGAAGAAAAAAATTCTCGCAGTCTAAACAGAACTCCCAGCTTCTTTGAAGCCGCCTTAGCAACCATTGTGATATGAGGTTTCCAAGACATTTTTTTTTATGTGAAGGCCAAGGATGTTTATATTGTCTACAGGAGAGATGGGAGAACCATCGAAAGAAATAGGAAAGTTAGGAGGTGTCTTTGAGAGGGAGATTTCTAGAAGTTGAGTTTTTAAAGAGTTGAATTTCACAAGGTTGAGACGACCCCACCGGGAAATTCTATCCAGATCTGCAAGAATGGAATCGGAAAGATGAAGACGAAGAAGCAATTCTAGATGCAAAGGAAGGATATATATATATATATATATATATATATATATATATATATATATATATATATATATATATATATATATATATATATATATATATATATATATATATATATATATATATATATATATATATATATATATATATATATATATATATATATATATATATATATATATATATATATATATATATATATATATATATATATATATATATATATATATATATATATATATATATATATATATATATATATTATATATAAATATATTATAAAGTAAAGTAAAATTAAAGTAAACTATATAGAAAAGCAATCTAATTTAAAATAAAATTAAATGAAAAAATTTTTATTTAAAAAAATAATTAATTTAAATAAAAAATTAATGAAATGAAATATATTTATTTATTTATTTATCCTTAGATAATTTCATTCAAGTTTTTTACATCACCTTCTTTAATTATTATAATTCAAATTTCCCTTTTGTAAAATTGAAACAAGTTTTACAGTAGAAGTAAAGATGAATGTGATAATTTAGTTATATATCTTTGAATACAATGTTTTAATTCCAAACTACCTTGGTAAACTATTTTGCCTCTGCCTTTCAAATACAACCTTTTCATACTGCTGGAAAAGTTAACGTATTCAATCTGTACCGAAAATTGAGGGACATCTCTTTACCCTCCAACTATCGTCTTATTTCTTTAACCTCTTTTCATTCATAAAGGAGGATTTAGAAACATATTGAATCATCTTCTAATCTTAAATGGCTAATATGGCTTCAGTAGGGAGAGTTCTAGCTGGGATCTTAAAAAATTTCTTAAATTTTAATTTGATTTTATACTTTTCGGCAGTGCTATGGTACTACTTGTACCGAAAGGTTTCGTTAAAAGTCTGACATAAAGTAGGGAAGACGGAGAGTGAAATTTTAGCTTCTAACTCCCTTTCTACCCACAGTGAATCCACCTGCAAGTCGTAAACCTGTACACAAATGTGCATCTACATCTTTGCGTTTACTTTTATAGTGTCTTTTAACTATTAAAATTTGTGTCAGATTAACGAAAGCTAATATACAAAATTTGCAACTATCTTTAGTAGTACGTGTGGCAAATCTTCCGGACTAAATTGATTAGTTGACATGTCATTCGTCGATAGCTCTTAAATTACTAAACAGAATGTGCTTTTTGCTTATTTTATTTTTCGATTTTTCGCATTTTTTTTTACAACTTTCATAGTAACCGAGGGAAATAAATATATATATTTTCACAAGAAAATACTACTAATATTTACGAGTATAACTAATCTTTCAATAAGGATAATGAACTTACCTGATCAGGCTATATATATATATATATATATATATATATATATATATTATATATATATATATATATATATATATATATATATATATATATATATATATATATATATATATATATATATATATATATATATATATATATATATATATATTATATAATATATATATATATATATAATATAATATATATATATATATATATATATATATATATATATATATATATATATATATATATATATATATATATATATATATATATATATATATATATATATATATATATATATATATATATATATATATATATATATATATATATATATATATATATATATATATATATATATATATATATATATATATATATATATATATATATATATATATATATATATATATATATATATATATATATATATATATATATATATATATATATATATATATATATATATATATATATATATATATATATATATATATATATATTATATATATATATATATATATATATATATATATATATATATATATATATATATATATATTAAAAAAAAAAAAAAAAAAAAAAAAAAAAAAAAAAAAAAAAAAAAAAAAAAAAAAAAAAAAAAAAAAAAAAAAAAAAAAAAAAAAAAAAAAAAAAAAAAAGAACAAAAACAAAAAAAACAAAAAAGCAAAAACAAAGCAAAACAACAATTAGGCCTTTTATCTAATTATTTCTTTTGTGTGCTTAAAAAAACGTATATAATTGAGGCTCAGTGTTTTCATTTGAAATGTTACTTAAACCATTTCCTCGAAAACCAGTTGCAGATTTAAGGCAACTGAGCTTATGTTGTGTTGTAGATAATTTAGAAAGATTTATGGCTTTGTATCACAATAAATCGAAAGAGATTAAAGTTGTGAGGCCTAAATACGGTCCTTTTGGGCCTCTACGTAAGTTTGTTACAATTTTTAAACCCCGAAACAAATTTTCTTCAATTCACTGCAAATTTTTTCATAACGAATCGTTAGAACAAGTGGCAAAAATAGCACAATAAATTTTATATATATATATATATATATATATATATATATATATATATATATATATATATATATATATATATATATATATATATATATATATATATATATATATATATATATATATATATATATATATATATATATATATATATATATATATATATATATATATATATATATATATATATATATATATATATATATATATATATATATATATATATATATATATATATATATATATATATATATATAATATATATATATATATATATATATATATATATATATATATATATATATATATATATATATATATATATATATATATATATATATATATATATATATATATATATATATATATATATATATATATATATATATATATTATATATATATATAGGCTTAGGTGGAGATTGTTTCTGAGTTTCGATATTTTTTTATGTCGATATTTTATTTTAATCGATATTTTTATACCTATAATTAGCCCTAGGCTACTATGTCGTGCAAACGTTCTTGTGTACGTTAGGTCTCTTTTACGGCAAATTCTTGTGTAGGTTAGGCCTCTTTTTACGGCAACTTCGGTAGTTCAGGTTATGATAAGTCGAATTAGGTTCTGCTAGAAAAGTAAGTAATAATAATTGTGTATGTTAGTAATAGTACCTGTGGCAACTCTCTTGTTTACGATAGGCTTCTCCGATATTTTCGATTTTCGATATTTTTTAACAATCGAAACTCAGAAACAATCTCCACCTTTACCATATATATATTTATATATTTATATATTTATATATCCAGAGCTTACTTTAGCAGTCATACATATCTCAAAAACTAGTAAACGTATATTAAAAAGGATTATATTTTTGAAATCCTTGGCGAATTTTGAGAAAGAAAAATCTTTTAATTATAGTTTTTTTTTATAAATTTTACAGAATCGTACGTCTGACACAGTATCTTTTTCGGATATAAATTTCTCGAATTTGAAGTAAGATAAATTTCGCGAATGAATAAAAAAATTGTAAAAGAGGTTAAATAAATATATATATGGTGTAATAAAGCAGTAGGCTACGATCCTGCAATCGGTTAGGCCTGCATTACACGGCAAACGTCGGTAGTTCAGGTTATGATAAGTCGAATAAAGTTCGATAGAAAACTAAATAATAATAATAATAATAATAATAATAATAATAATAATAATAATAATAATAATAATAATAATAATAATAATAATAATAATAATAATAATAATAATAATAATAATAATAATAAATTATCGTACATAAAAGAATTTCCTATTTTTTAAAACTTATTTTCAGATCTTTTGCAATTTTTTTACTTAAAATTCGCCAAAGATTCCAAAAATGTGATCCTTTTTAACGTACGTTTAGTAGTTTTTGAGATATATATGACTGCTAAAGTAAACTGATATATATATATATATATATATATATATATATATATATATATATATATATATATATATATATATATATTATATATATATATATATATATATATATATATATATATTTATTTATTTATTTATTTATTTATTTATTTATTTATTTATTTATTGCAGAGTCTACCTGTTTAACTTTCATTATTGAAGAGATATTAAAAAGGCGGAAGTTATTTCTTTGTGAATACTTTCAGTATCTTCTGCCTGACGATGCTGAAAGTCTGAATTGTGATGAAATTACTCCATTCTGTCCCTTTAATAGTTTGAAGACAATCAAACTTATTACTAAGAGATGCCCAGTAAGTGTGTGTGTGTATTGAGGAAAAATATTTCTAATCTTATACGTTAAAAGAATAGTATATTTAATTATTAAATTTATTTTTCAGTCCAGTTCTTAAACCATTAAATTTAGTCATTATATATGGTTTTTTTTTTTCGGGAAAATTTGATATCGAAATTTTTTCATTTTAGAATTTTAAAATGCTTCATTTTCATATCTTCATCCAAAATTATGATGAAATGATATTTGTAAATGATGTGTTAAGTGAGGCTATCCAAGGACTGAAATTTCTTCAAGAGATCAATTTTTATGATAGTTATTTATTATCGTTCCACTATAGAAACTATCGCATTAAACTGCCCAAACTTAAGGTAAGTCAATTATTTTAGTAATGAGCATATCATACATAAACTTTGCCTTTAGACCATTTTTACACTATTTACTAATCTTAGTATAATTGGATCTACTTACAAGTTGAAGTTGTCAAACCGTGTTAAGAATCATTAAATTAGTTACTGACAACGTAAAACTTTAGATTTGTAATTTAAGAAAAATTAATAGCTTAATTAAAACTAAATTTCATATTTTTTTTTTTTAAATAGAGAATTAAACCTGCATAATACTAGTATTGAAGACTACGAGGTGAAAATTTTGCTTAAGAATGAAAGTGTCATAAAAAATTCTTTGACAAAACTCATTATTGATGAAACTCGGATTAAAGTGAAATCAATAAAACGGTGTCTACTCAACCTACAGAATCTAACCTATTTTCAAAGCGACAAAACAATTGAAGCAGCTTTGCAACTTTTTGAAACTGTTAAACATTCTGCAGAAGCTTCTGATGCAATCCCAAAATTTAAGACTACAGTATGTAAAAATATATTTCTTGGAACTATTGAAGAGCCTTTGACTGATGATTTCTTGAAATGGCTTGGTGAGAAGTTTCCAGAAGTCAAACATTTAAATCTTTCGCTACAGGAAGAATATAATGAGTTTGCCAGTTGTTTAATATCCTCATGGAAGCACATAACGCACCTTGAATTGTCCTCTTTGGGCAAAGAAGACTCAGTTTCGGTTCTTATACCTGCTATTGTATCTTGCGAAAACTTAATTACTCTTAAACTAGAAAAATTTTGGAATGTAGATATTACTCCTTTAGGAAATAAGCTGAAAAAATTGGAGAAGTTAACTTTAATCAATAACATTTTTGTTAGAAGCCAGAAAATACAATTTGAAAATTTAAAAGAATTTCAAGTAATTTTTTTTCCAGAAGAATATCAGGAAGGTATCATTTTAGATCGTAATGATTCTTCAAATGTTGAAGATTATAATGATGATTTTTATAGATCTAGTTTAGAAAATATAAATATACCATATACACTATTGCTTTCTGTACTCTCTTCAAAAAATATTGAAAAAGTCTTTGTTTGTGAGCAATCGAATTTTATAAGCCCTCTAATCAAAGATCTATTGGAGAGGAATTGTCTGAGAAACCTCAAAGAGTTAAAAGTAATGAGGTGCTTTATAGGAATCGACTGTCTCTGGGAATTACTTAGGCATGCAATTCCAGTTACAGATATAGAAGTGTTTTTTTGTAGTAATATATCGGAGGAAGATGTTAACAAAATCTCTAACTTTTGTAAGGAAAATAATCTTGCAATTTCTATCAAACGTACTGATATATTACCTTATTTCCTCAGATTGGTTGGTCCACGTACTGCTAGAAAATTTCAGCGTATTCGGTGACGTTATTTTAATTTTTTGATTTAAACGGATATTTTTTCCAAGTTAGTGTTAATTCTTAACCTTTGTGAACTAATTTTTAATTTAATCTTTTTTCCCTATATTTTTGTACAATAAGTTGTAATTTATAAAATAATAAAATTGTACTGAAGTTATATTGTATTGGTTTTATGCATTGAGAGTATGGGAAAAATATTGCTACCTATTTTATCATTATCATCATTCTAATTCTTATATAGTTATATAATCATCTAATACTTGTGAAAATTAAAATATTGACCGAATCCATTTACATCGGAAACAATAAAGCTATTCTAGATATTTATTTTCTCACAGCTTCTCTCTTGTTTAAAAAATATTGTAAACGTCATATTACTATTAAGCCGTTGTACTGTATGTGATAGTGGCTCCTTAACATCGTTAAAATAATGTAACTACAAAAAAAATTGTAATAATAATTCTCATTTATATTTCTTGGTTAAAATAGTTATGAAAAGTGAAACGTTTATAATTATAAGATCAATAATGCTATTATTATTGCAATTTTAGCTTTAAACGATGCTTGTTTTGGGAATCTAAATTTTAGATAACTCAATTTTGCTGTCAGCTACCTTACTATCATCGAGGAGGAAGAAATCATCCAACTGACCGGAGGAAATAAGCCTGCACTCGGCATATCATGCGTATTTTGAAATAGACGCAATGCTTTCAAATGTAAAGATAAATCCAGAGATTAATTGACAACCTTTCTTCGATTCGTAATTTTTTTTTTTTAAACAATTTAGAAATCTAAGCTGAGTTAAGAGTAATGGATTTTTTTTAAAACTAAAAAAAAAAAAAAAATCTGCGAAGTAAAATTAAAAATTTTTTTTTTTTTTTTTGCAGATAATAAATTTCATAAAAAGATGCTGATGGTGCATTTAAAAATTAAAAATTAAGAGTAAAAATATTTATCGAAATGACTAGAAGAATAGAGTTGAGATATTGGGGTAAGATTAAAAGAGAATTAGAACTACTACTGAGAAGGTCATTGAATATAGTAGATGGAACAGACCCCTGAGCAGCACCTCGATTAATAAGGAAAAAAGTCGCCTCATCAACAAATATGGAACGATATGAGTAAGCAAAGAGGAGTATAAAACTCGTAGAAATGGGAGATTAGAGAGCAGTAACGCAAACTATACCCGGCCATAAGCCTTGGATATGCTAAGCATCATCACACAAGTAACTAGATATGCTAAAAAAAAATATTATAAACGTCATATTACTATTAAGCCGTTGTACTGTATGTGATAGTGGCTCCTTAACATCGTTAAAATAATGTAACTACAAAAAAAGTTGTAATAATAATTCTCAATTATATTTCTCAGTTAAAATAGTTATGAAAACTCCGTTCTCCTCTTTAAAATAAGCTTAACGCAAGTTAGAGAGGTGTTAGAACGGCATTTGAGGAAGCTGTTCTTGCTACAGCTTACCCAGGCTATTTCTTGAGGCTTTTGACCGGAAGTAGATCTCGGGCACCTTCCTGAGGCTTTTTGACCGGAATTAGAAAGGAATTCGCCCCTCAAGCTCTTTCCTGAATGCTTTTAAAACGGAATTCCACAGAAACGAATCACCTGGGAATCGAATCAGAGCAGCTGCAACATCCTGCAATGGTTTTCGGAACACGGAGGTTCCTGAAAAAGGTTTCGGAACTCGGAGTTTCCTCACGAGAGGGAGGGACGGAGTCCCCCCTCCTCGTAGAAAGGTTTCGAACACGGAGGTTCCTGAAAGGTGGGGAAACGGGGCCCTCCTCCTCATAGAAAGGTTTCAGAACTCGGAGGTTCCTCACGAGATGGGGAGAACGGAGTTTTCATAAAATATATATATGCCTCTAGGGCAGAAGACCCTAAATCAGTTAGACAGGAAAATATGTAGCTAGTAGATCTTGAGTGTCGAAAGTCACACTGTTGATCTTTGAGAAAGAATGAAAGTTAAAGAAAGTTTCAAAGATAAGATAGAATACAAGTGAGAGTTATAGGACAATATTTGCAAGGTTCAGAGCTGCTATATTTCTTCGAGATCGGCTAAACATATGTTTCTTTCCAGCACTGATTAAAAGTATTAT
>SEYY01011277.1:97500-100000 GCA_009176605.1 Armadillidium nasatum | reverse complement strand
CAATAATTAGTTGTTGACAATGTAAAACTTCTTAGATTTGTAATTTCAGAAAGAGTTAATACTTTAATTAAAACTAAATTTCGTATTTATTTTTTTAAATAGAGAATTATACCTGCACGATACTAGCATTGAAGACGATGATGTGAAAATTTTACTTAAGAAAGAAAGTGTTATAAAAAATTCTTTGACAAAACTCCTTATTGATGAAACTCGGATTAAAGAGGAATCAATAAAACAGTGTCTACTCAACCTACAGAATCTAACCTATTTTCAAAGCGACAAAACAATCCAAGCAGCTTTGCAACTTTATGAAGCTGTTAAACATTCTGCAGAAGCTTCTGATGCAATCCCAAAATTTAAGACTACAGTATTTAAAAATATATTCTTTAAAACTGATGAAGAGCCTTTGACTAATGATTTCTTGAAATGGCTTGTTGAGAAGTTTCCAGAAGTCAAATATTTAAATATTTTGTTACGAGAAGAATATAATGAGTTTGTTAGTTCTTTAATAATATCATGGAAGTACATTACACAGCTCGAATTGACCTCTTTGGGAGAAGAAGAGACAGTTTCGGCTCTTATACCTTCTATTGTATCTTGCGAAAATTTAATTACTCTTAAACTAGAAAAATTTTGGAATGTAGATATTACTCCTTTAGGAAATAAGCTGAAAAAATTGGAGAAGTTAACTTTAATCAATAATATTTTTGTTAGAAGAAGCCAGGAAATTCAATTTGAAAATTTAAAAGAATTGCAAGTAATTTTTTTTTCAGAAGAATCTGAGGAAGAAATCATGTTAGGCTGAAGATTTCTGAAGATTTTGAAGATTTTGAAAGATTTTGAAGATTCAAAAGATTCTAAAGATTCTAAAGATTCTGAAGATTCTGAAGATTCTGAAGATTCAGAAGATTCTAAAGATTATAGAGGTTTTAAAGTCATTAAAGACTTTAAAGACCTTGAAGCTTATAAAGATTCTAAAGATTCTAAAAAAGATTCTAAAGATGCTAAAGATCCTACAGATCTAAAGATGCTAAAGATCCTAAAGATCCTAAAGATAAAGATCCTAAAGATGTTAAAGATATTAAAGATGTTAAAGATATTAAAGATGTTAAAGATATTAAAGATTCTAAAAATTCTAAAATTCTAAAGATTCTGAAGATTCTGAAGATTATATATATTATAGAGGTTTTATAGTCATTAGAGACTTTAAAGACCATTGAAGCTTATAAAGATTCTAAAGATTCTAAAAAAGATTCTAAAGATCCTAAAGATCCTAAAGATCCTAAAGATCCTAAAGATCCTAAAGATCCTAAAGATGTTAAAGATGTTAAAGATGTTAAAGATGTTAAAGATGTTAAAGATGTTAAAGATGTTAAAGATGTTAAAGATGTTAAAGATGTTAAAGATGTTAAAGATGTTAAAGATGTTAAAGATGTTAAAGATATTAAAGATTCTAAAAATTCTAAAGATTCCGAAGATTCTGGAAATTCTGGAAATTCTGAAGATTCTGAAGATTTTGGAGATTTTGGAGATTCTGAAAATTCTGAAGATTCTGGAGATTCTTTTTGTAAATCTAATTTAGAAAATTTAAATATACCATATGAGCTATTACTTTCTGTACTCTCTTCAAAAAATATTGAAAAAGTCTTTTTTTGTGACCAATCGAGTTTTATAAGCCCTCTAATCAAAGATCTATTGGAGAGGAATTGTCTGAGAAACCTCAAAGAGTTAAAAGTAATGAGGTGCTTTATAGGAATCGACTGTATCTGGGAATTACTTAGGCATGCAATTCCAGTTACAGATATAGAAGTGTTTTTTTGTAGTAATATATCGGAGGAAGATGTTAACAAAATCTCTAACTTTTGTAAGGAAAATAATCTTGCAATTTCTATCAAACGTACTGATATATTACCTTATTTTCTCAGATGGGTTGGTCCACGTACTGCGAGACTATTTAGACGTATTCCGTGACGTTATCTTAATTTTCTGGCTTTAAGTTGATATTTTTTTCAAGTTAGCGTTAATTCTTTAACCTTTGTGAGCTAATTTTTAATGTAATCTTTTTTCCCTTATATTTTTGTACAATAAGTTGTAATTTATAAAATAATAAAATTATTTCGTAGCATGTTGTTGTATATTTGTGAACTAATTTTTAATTTAATGTTTTTTCCTAATATTTTTGTACAATAAGTTGTAATTTATAAAATAATAAAATTATACCGAAGCATGTTGTACTGGTTTTATGCAAGGGGAATGTGAGAAAAATCTTGCTACCTAATTTATCATTATTATTCTAATCCTTATATAGTTATATTACCATATAAGACTGTTTTTATGTAAATTTTAATTTTGTTTGAATTCATTTACATCGGAAACAATAAAGCTTTCTAGATCTATACCTTCACAGCTTCTCTTTTGCTTAAAGAACTATTGTAAACGTCATTTTACTATTTAACTGTTGTATTTTAACATCAACTTAAAATAATATAACTACAAAAAC
>SEYY01011277.1:77500-90000 GCA_009176605.1 Armadillidium nasatum | reverse complement strand
TTACAAGTCCTCTAATGAAAGATCTATTAGAGAGGGGTTCTCTGCGAAGCCTCAAAGAGTTAAAAGTATTCAAGTGCTTGATTGAAGTAGATTGCATATGGGAATTATTTAATCGAGCAATTCCAATTACAAATATAGTTGTGGGGTTTTGTAATATATCGGAAAAAGATGTCAATCAAATCTCTACCTATTGTAAGAAAAATAATCTTGCGACTTCCATCACACTGGCTTTGGAAGTTCCTTATTACCTCAGATGGTTAGTACAAGATGGGGAGATTCCACGTTAACGTAAACATTACATGTCGTATTCTGTAATGTCATTTTAGCTTTCTGGTTTTAAATTGTTAATATAATTTTTATTAGTTTATAAAATTTTTAATTGTAGTGAATTAAATTTTAAATTATAATTTTTCTTCCCTACTTCATTTTTGTATAATAAAAAATTGTAATTTATAAAACAATAAAATTCTAATATAGAAGTAATGTTTATACTTCTCTACTGAAGGATGCACTAGAAGAAAATCTTGCTATTTATCCTTTTTTATTATTATAATTAATTATTATAAAAATACATAATCATCATCTACGATCGTTTTTTGTAAATATTTTCTCAATCTATAGTGTCTTCGCTTACATACAGACACTAAATCAGCTGTTCAAAATATAGATCTTTATAGATATTCTGTAAAAATCTTTTGTCTAAACAGCTTATATTTTTTTTTCTTCAAAGGTTTCTTTCTATATTTACTCTATCCATGGAGAAATTTACTTCTTGTTGTATCCCTTTTCATGTGGGCTTAGGAGGGAATGAAAGGCGTACAGTGCAGCTTACTACACTTACATTTTCAAGGCAACCATTAAGGCATAGAGAATAGAGTTCAACGAGGGAAGGCTCCAGCTCCCCTCAGAACAAGGGGATATGTGCCATCCGGACCGTTGGCTTACATTGATCTCAGGTTCTCCTGTACCCATCAGGTGCAATCACAGGTAGAGACATCGAACACCTGAGAGGAGGAAAGCCAAGATCGTCCAGTTTGGAATTAGATGAAAAAAGAAAACCAAAGAAATTTACCTTTTCAGAAGGAATATTAGTTACAGATCTGTTAGTCAGAATAAGAGGAGGTAAGGCAGATTTACAAAACTACTAAAGATTTTTTTTGGCAAGAGGTCAGAAAGTTTTATTGATAGGAGAACCAAAGAGGTCAGAGCACTTCCTTTTATTAAAATATGCTTAAATCGTTTAATAGTATATATTTCAACGATTCTGAGCTGAAAGAAAATTACCAAATTTCCGATAAGCTCTTTCTCTGTGCCGAAGAGAGAGAGAGAACAGGTCCCATAAAACAACAGATTTTGAGGAGGAAAAAATTTAAAGATGTAATGAACCTATTTATTCCGTAGGCGATTACAGCCCCCAATTTTTCGGCAGACAATCGAAGCGTTCTCCGAGATAAACTGAATTCATTCCAAGAGTAGTTAGCAAAGAAGTTACGCAATGTCTCCAAAATAGCCTGATTATTGCTCTGTATAAATCTGGAACGCTTATCTTTCCATTTTTCCTCACTTTCTTCGATTTGAACACTTTCAGACAGGTCATGTCGTCATTTTCATTTGGATAACCTTTTGTTTTTTTCCAACTCTAGTTGGCTTATAACCACTTATTACCACCGAAGTATACATAAAAAATAAAAAACGGAAAATATTGTATATGCAATGAAGAATGAAATAGGTGTAAAAAACTTCTTGGTGAAATTCATTGCAAATTTACAATTTTAGTATTGAGGAATTGCAAAAGAACTGCTACAAATCACTTTTCAATATGGTAATATTTATATTTATCGCTAATTGTAAAATGGATAAATTTGTGTTCTCGTTCGAGAGCGAAATACGAATTTTTGGATTATTTGGGTACCCCTTCTTATTTTATGTTAATTAAATTATTTAAGTAATATGGTTTGTTGAAACTTGAAAAATTAAACATTAATTATTTCGTTACAGGGAGATTATAATAAGCCTATTATTGTGTATTAACATTTTGGAAGTATATTACATAGCTTGAACTGTCTTCTTTGGACCGAGGTAACTCGGTTTCCATTTTATTACAAGATATCGCATCCAGTGAGAATTTAATTACTTTTAAACTATATCGTGTTTTGAATGCAGTTATTACTCGTTTAAGAAATAATTTTAAAAAATTAAGCAAGCTACCTTTAATAACAACAATTTTAAATACCATTGACAAAAACTTCCATCTCTCAAAACTTTTTTGTTCCGATTTTAGATAAGCTAACTAAAAATTACTATACAATTAAAAATACATTCTCTTTCCTCTCAGAAATCTTAAATTTTCAGGAAGCTAATAAATATATTACGGCAAATTTCTACGTTGAGAGTTTGTTTACAAACGTGTCTTTGAGAGAAACATTGTATATCGTACTTGATTTATTATATACCATTGTTTCCACTGTTAATGATCTGGATAGATCTAGTCTTGAGGAATTACTGTACATCGTGACAAAAGATATTATATTTTTATGTAATGGAAAACTTTATAAACAGATCGATGGTGTTACTATGAGTAGTCCTTTGGTACTTATTCTAAGTAAAATTTTCATGTGATATTTTGAATCTATTTGGCTTAACGAATGTAAAGAAGAATTTAAACCCGTTTTCTACAGAAGATATGGAGATGATTCCTTTCTACTTTTTAAATCCGGAAATGAAATTGATATGTATTTACAATATACAATTTTAATTCTAAACATTAAAATATCAAAATCACAGTAGATGTTGAAGAAAAAGACCTCGTTGGGATTTCTTGATATAAAGATATATAAGAGAAACAATAAATTTCAAGCCAGCTTTTATAGGAAGCCCACATTCACCCACATTCGGTTCTCTTATCCCACATGTATATAAAGTCAATTTAATTAAAACACTTTTCGATAGAGCAAAAATGATGTCATCTACATACATTAATCTCTCGTCTGAATTGGACTTCCAAGAAATGCTGTTACTAAAGAATTGATTCCCAGGATTCATAATTGATAAAGTACTTACGAATCAACTTAATTTAAAATTTCTTCAGAAATCCTCTACTGTATTAACAGTACCAAAAGATAACCTATATACGAAATTACCTTTAATGGGGAGAATGAGCTGTGAAATTGAAAGCAGAATTAAATGTATATTAAAAATAAATTGCCTTCAGTTCAAATTCAAATTAGTGTTCTAAAATAAAACAATTTGAGATTCTTCAAAGTTAAAGAAAAACTTCCCTTATTCTTTATGCTCATCAGTGATATATAAATACAAGTGTGGTGACTATGATGCCACCTACATAGGAAAGAATACACGAAGTCTTTATGTTCGTATTGCTGAAGATAAAGGTATCTCTTATAGAGCTTTGGAACATTTGCACCATCCCCCATATTCAGCCATTAACTCTCATTCTCTTCAAAAGGGTCATCCTATACAGGATTCAAATTTTATAATTTTGGACTCTGAATGTGAACCTGATCACCATTCTTCAGAATCCCTTATATATATTTAGCCCCATGCTAAGAATTTGAATGAAACCTTGCATTAAGAAATTTTTTATATTGAAGCAGAATTTTGAACTTTGGTCGTACTTTTTACTATTTCTTTATTTATAATAATTTTCATTCATTTATTTAATGATATGATTTTTAAGTAATATTTTTAAATTTTTGTATATATATATTTCGTAATTTTATTTTATATTCTTTATTATGCTCAGCCTTGATAATATAAAGAAGTGTAGAATTACCCGAAACTAGTAGGCAATTAATTATGTTTAGATTTATTTTGGTTATTTTAGCTATTATTAAATTCCGCCACAAGAATAGAGGTCCTGTCACTATATATATATATAGTATATATATATATATATATATATATATATATATATATATATAGATATATATATATATATATATATATATATATATATATATATATATATATATATATATATATATATATATATATATATATATATATATATATATATATATATATATATATATATATATATATATATATATATATATATATATATATATATATATATATATATATATATATATATATATATATATATATATATATATATATATATATATATATATATCATTCCAAAAAGTAGAATAAAGAAAACAAACTAAGTTTGAAAAATAAACAAACCGTGAAGAAAAGCATTTAAAAGTAAATAAAAAAGTAGGGCTTCTTTCTAATGTTTCTTCCGTGTACTTAAAAATATATAATTGTAGTTTAGCGTTTTCATCTGAAATAATAACTATGAGTAATCATAAACCGGTAACTAGATTAATACAATTGAGCTTATGTACTATTGTGGATAATTTAGATAAATTTATGGCTCCGTATAAGGATAGATGGGAAGAGGTCGTAGATGAGGAAAGGCCTACATTCGGTCGCTTTGATACTGTTGGTAAGTTTTCATGACGATTTATCCTTACTTTAACTCCTCAAACTTTCAATTTCATTTTAACTTGAATCTTATTTGAAAGTTTGATATATAATGGATATTGTGAAAAAAAATATACGCAAAATCATTTAATTTTTTATTTTGTTTGAGAAATGAGTAAATTTATGACGGGTAACTTTCAATGGAAATGTATATTATTCTTTTTCTTTGATATACAAAGGCCAAAGGCTTAACTTTCACCAGAGTTTGGGAAATACCAGAAACCTGGATAAAAACAAGATCGACTTAACCTGATACACGGCGTTTGAAAGTGTGTAAGTCAAAGGAAGTTAAAAAAAATGTAGTATATTCCAGACTTTACCAGTAGAGTATATGTAGGACTGATCATAGCGATTTAGTTTGGGGGTCAGTTGGACAGAGAAAGAATGAAACTGAGTAGAAAGACGTGTCACAAAGCTCTCCTCAGTGGTGGAGATATGCAATGTGAGAGTTCAGAAAAGCAGTGTCAGTTGTATTAGAAACGGTATACAGAGAATGAAGAAAGTTTGATGGGCAGAAAGAAACCATATAGTGACAGGGAAAGATTTGATAAGACGAAAAGCCCTAGACTCATCTTTTCATGGAGAACTGCAAGTGAAACGACCCCAGATGTATGAACTATTCCATATAGGGGCGAATAACACCCCAATAAAGAGAGAGTAACTGAGGTGGCGTGAAGAGATTACGAAGGTGCCTCTGAGCACTCAACCACTTGGCATTTTGGAAAAACTGTGATTCTTCCAAGAAAGATCACGAGAAAATGAAACAGAGAATATTATGCAAAGACGAAAGTTTGATTTGTGTATTTTCGAAAATGTCAGTTGTGTGGAAAGTTGTAGAGTAGAGAGATAGAAGAATTGAGTTAAGGCATTGAAAACGACTATCTTCTTTGCCTCAAATTAAAATACTAGAAAGATCTGAGGTTTGTTGCTCCAGAGCCACTCTACCAGTGTCAATGAACTTCTGTTAGGAGTTGGGTCTTTCAATTTGAAAGTGCAATGAAGAGAGGAGTCCTTGATATGGAATTAGATGGGGTATGAAGTAATAGAGAAATTCATTAATGAAAAGTAGAGTATTTGGGATAGGACAGATCAATGAGGAACACCACTATTAATAGATTTAATGGAAAAAACTTACCTAAATGCTAAAAAGCGCAGGACCAAGAGTCGAGAAAAGGGAGAGTTCACCAGCAGAACGTTTCTCACGAAAGACACGATACTCAGAGATGAGATTAGAAGAATTGCGATATTTTCAGATCTTCCTATTAAGGAAAGATTGGAGGTTAATGAAACGGGTCGATAGGTAGAAGACTAATTGGGGTCATCCTTCTTCGGCATAAGCTAAATTAGATCATGTTTTCATAATAAATTGGTTGGAGGGGGTTGAAGATGTATATACTAGATATATATATATATATATATATATATATATATATATATATATATATATATATATATATATATATATATATATATATATATATATATATATATATATATATATATATATAATATATATATATATATATATATATATATATATATATATATATATATATAT
Source organism: Armadillidium nasatum (assembly GCA_009176605.1). Classification (NCBI taxonomy): domain Eukaryota; kingdom Metazoa; phylum Arthropoda; class Malacostraca; order Isopoda; family Armadillidiidae; genus Armadillidium; species Armadillidium nasatum. The sequence goes on along the minus strand of SEYY01011277.1, from coordinate 83,933 downwards.
ATATATATATATATATATATATATATATATATATATATATATATATATATATATATAAAGAGATAGATAGAGAGAGAGATAGAGATAGAGATAGAGATAGAGATAGAGATAGAGATAGAGATAGAGATAGAGATAGAGATAGAGAGAGAGAGAGAGAGAGAGATAGATTCATTCATTTTTATTTATTTATTTCAGAGTCTTACTATTTAATTCTCATAATTGAAGAGATCATAAAAAGGGAGGAATTAACCTACGAATATTTAAAAGTTCTTCTTCCTGAAGATGCAGAAAGTCTGTCGTGTGATGAAAACACCAGGTTTTCTTGTTTTGGATGCAAAACAATCGAGCTGATTTCAAAAAGATGCCCGGTGAGTGTGCGTGCGCGTGTACATGTGCGTACAATCCGTGGAAAAAGGTTTTCAATCCCCGATTCATAAAAACTATAATAAATTTATTAAATGCATTAATTTCATTCCTTTATATTTTCAATCATGAATTCAGGTCTTGTACTTCTATAGTATTTTTTGTTTTTTTTGTTTTTTTGAATATCTTCACACTAAGCCGTTCTATTTTAGGGTTTCAAGGTACTTCATTGCCATTATGAATTCATAAGACTGGAAGATGGAGTTAAACGTATAAACTTGATGTTAAAAGAATCCATTCAAAGGCTAACACTTCTTCAAAAGATCGATTTTTGTGATACTTGGATTAAAAATGAGACCATTAAGTGCATCGCATCATATTGTACTGACCTAAGGTAAGCCTATTACTAATTTTAGTATTTTAAATAATTGCATTAACTTGGAAGTGATTAGTGCTATACAAATTAAGTTAATAAAAGTGTAATTTGGTTTGTACTTATATTTTTTAAACCTAAATATCTTATGCATCTTTTTTAGAGAATTAAACCTACATCGAACTAATATTAATAAAAATGAGGCAAACAGCTTGCTTCACGAAAGCAGTGTCGTGAAAAATTCTTTAACAAAGCTTATTATTGATGAAACTTGTGTACCTACGCAATCAGTAGAACAGTGTCTTCTCAGCTTAAAGAATCTAACCTATTTTCAAAGTGACAGAACAATCGAAGCAACTTTGAAACTTTTTGAAACTGTTAAACATTTGGCAGATGCTTCAGATGAACTCCCAAAATTTAAAACTACGGTTTGTAAAAATAAATTCCATAGAACTGGAGTAAAACGCTTGACTGAAGATTTCGCGAAATGGTTTGTTAAAAAATTTCCTGAAGTTAATCATTTAAATTTTTTGTTACAGGAATTGTATAATAAGTTTGTCAGTCATTTAATAATTTCATTGAAGAATATTACACAACTTGAATTGTCCTCTTGGGATGAAGGTCATTCAGTTTCTCTTCTACTACCTGCTATCATATCTTGTAAAAATTTAATTACTCTTAAACTAGAAAATTTTATGTTTGTAGATATTACTCTTTTAGGAAATTCTCTCAAAAAACTGGAAAAACTAACCTTAATTAATAACATTTTTGTAAGAAGCGACGATATACAATTTGAAAATTTGAAAGAATTGCAAGTACTTTTATTTGAAGATAGTTTTGAAGGGGATTATTACAGATTTCATTCTGAGAATATGAATGTACCATATTTGCTTTTGCTTTCTGTACTTTCTTCAGAAAAAATTGAAAAAGTACTTTTTTATAACCAATCAAGTTTCATAAGTCCATTAATGGAAAATCTATTGGAGAGAGGCTGTCTCCGAAACATCAAAGAATTAAAAGTATTCAAGTGCTTGGTAGGAATCGATTGTATCTGGCAAATACTTAATCAAAATATTCCAATTACAGATATAGTCCTGGGTTTTTGTAATATATCGAATGATGAGGTTAAGCAAATTTCTAACTATTGCAAAAGAAATAATCTTGCAACTTCCATCACAATGGTTTCGGAAATTCCTTATTATTTCAAATGGCTTGTACCAGGTGTCGAGATTCCGTATTCACGTAAACAATAAATATTATATGTCGCATTCTGTAACGTTATTTTAATTTTTATGGCTTGAAATTGGTAATATATTTGTTTGTAATTTTTTAACCTTTATGAATTAAAATTTATATTTCTCTTTTTCTATTACATTATTTTTGTATTATAAAAAATAGTATGCAAGGAGAATGCTTAAAAAATATTGCTATTTTATTTTCTATCATTAGCTTAATTATAATTATACAAGACAACCTTTTGTGAATCTGGACTAGATTCCTTTATTTCAGAAGCCATAAAGTTTTCGCTTTCCTATAGTCATTAAATATGTTGCTCAAGAATACCTCTTCATTCACGCTGTTATATTTTTTTGTATGAGAAATTCTTTTGACATCATTTTACTACTCTTTAGCCTTTTTATAGTTTGCTATAATGACTCCTATATTCACTATAACATTTGTTATTGTAATCGCAATCATTTCTATTGAAATCCTTTTTGTTAAAATTGTTATAACTACTATAATAATCATTAATATTGTTATTGTATTGTAACTTAAACTCTAAAAGATCCTTACTTTTAGAGCCTTAAGTTTAAATAATTTTAGTGTTAACTATCTTATTGCCATCGAGGATGATGAAATAAGCAACTACTGAAGTAAAGAATACCAAGCGTAATTTGTGTAAAATTTCGAAACTGGGTATGATGTGTAAGTGAATATAAAATAACTATAAAAAATATCCTACTATATTGTAAACATGGTTACAATACATAAGATCAGTTTTCACGAATGTAACGTCATTGTTTTCAATTATACTAAAATATAAAATTATTCACACTATCTGAATCTGATGTTTGATGAATGTGACGTTTAGAATATCGCATTTCTTTGCAATATTATATGAAGCTATATAATATAAATAACCACTTGTTCACAATATTTGAGAAATTTTACATTGAGACTTCATAAAATGACGCCGTATACCATTCATTCAATGTATTACAAAGTTATTTTTTGCAAGGCTTCTCAAAATTTGGATGATCTTGATCAAGCTATCATTGTATAGCATCAAAATCAGTGACATCTTGTACGAACCAGCTCTCGACTTCATATCTGAATAAACGGCTTCTATTATTTTTATTTATTTTATTTTTTTTTTGTCTTGTAATATTTGTAAAAAAAATTTTCATTTGTTAAAACTTTAAACTTAAATTTTGTAAATTTTATTTTCAATTTAAATATTTTTATCCTATAAATTTTTATTTCAAAAGTTCATTTTTATATTTTAAGATTTTTTTATTAAAAATTTTTGATAAACACGAAAATACGAGAAGCTTTGTAAAAAGTAATTAGAACATTTTGTTATACGCTAAATGAAAGGTATATGACGTCATTCTGTGACTTCATATATAAAATCAATATAAGGCTCTGTGAACATGTTTTATTTCGTAATATATACTACAGTAAGTTAATGGAAGATAACGTCATTCTATGATGTTACATATGAAAGATCTGATTCAGGTAATCTATATATATAAATGCATGCTTATAATGTGCTATATTTGAATAATTTTATTTGATTAAATAAATAGTGGAAAAAATAGCACTCCCGAGGCGATAATGTCACCCCCATTGAGTATATAAGGTGTTAAGGGTACTTTCCATTTCACTCCAGTGCCTAATGGTATGCACCCTTTCGCGAAAATCTCCATGTTCTTTTACACGGAGTAGACTCTCCTTTCACACACAACTATTACAGACAACATATCCTTTTCTTAAAATAATTCAGGATGGCGTCAGCGCCAGTAGTCTCTTGAGAGGCCTAGAGGGGTTGCTTCTGAAAATAGACCTTTATCCACCTTTTCCTCTATCACCACTTGGGAGATGGTGCCACCAATACTTTGCAGTTGGCTTGCCCTCGTGCAGGGTTTTTATTATTAATTTCTGCAACATTCGCGGTCTACAATTCAGTTTTAGCCCTGTTGAATACCAAAGGTAATATTTTTGCTGTCGGGAAGAAGATTTACTCTAGTTTCATTCTAAAGGTGGTGACGCACATTCTGCAATAATGCTAATGTTGCAATGAAGAATTTGGTTATCAGATGCTGCACAAATAAATGGAGCTTTTTAATATTCATCAAAGGTCATTTTGAAGACTGTGCTTTTGCATAATGGCAACGTGTTATCATCAGTTCCAATTGCATACGTAACCTAAGCAAAAGAAACTTATGCAGTCACGAAAACCTCACTAGACTTTTACAGTGCAAATATTGTAAAATACTATTTAAATACAAATGCGACACGTAATATCTAATATGTTAGAACTTCAAAGGAGGAGAAATTTGAGAATCTGTTGAAAGGCAATAAAAAATGCATGTAAAACTTTCAGAATTTTTCCAAAAGGTTTCTTATTAAACGTCAGAGATGAAAACTTCCGTCAAATTGTGATGATGAACTTATAACGGTGTACGAAATTATGTGCTTTAGAATGTCATTAAAATTGCAGACCTTTAATATACTACAGTTTTTTCCTGTTGAGGTGCACTCGAAAACTACAATAGCGGTTGATTTTATTCCGTACATTGCAGCTGTTGAAAAGCGCTTCATGGGAAAATGGAGAAATGCAATGCTGGTTGATTACTGCTAGATGATCAAAAAGGACGCTCCAGTAACTTTATAGAAAGGACAAGCAAAGAGAAATTTTAAAAGATTCGTACATCTTGTCAATCTCATTAAACTGAATTCTGCAGAATTTCATATATGCTACAAATGTAGAAAGTTGTATGAACTTCTGACTTTTCCTTTGAAATTTCCCTGCTCTGTAGGTGTGCATGATAAATTGTCTTGTAGGAAAAGATCATTGTGGCAGAATTAGTGGAAAGCAGAGGAAAAAAAAAAAAAAAAAAAAAAAAAAAAAAGAAAAGAGAAAAGAAGAAGAAAGATAAAAAGTAAAAGAGACTAGAAAATGTAAGATCTACATCTTTTCCCCATCTTTCGTAATTTTTTTTTTATAATAATATATATATATATATATATATATATATATTATATATATATATATATATATATATATATATATATATATATATATAATATATAATATATATATATATATATATATATATATATATATATATATATATATATATATAATATATATATATATATATATATATATTATATAAAATTTATATAAAATCTGTGGCTTATAATACTTCCGTAGGAATAATGAAACCAAATGTTGGTAATTATATTTTATTAAGGCAATTAAACATTACATATGTGTTTAATTATCTAGGCTTTATTATTTCCACTTTTTCAAACCCTTATTTATATATATGCTCTTTCACCAGGATATATAATATAATAATAATAATAATAATAATAATATATAATAATAATAATATATAATATATAATATAATATTATATATATATATATATATATATATATATATATATATATATATATAATATATATATATATATAATATATATATATATATATATATATATATATATATATATATATATATATATATATATATATATATAATATATATATATATATATATATATATATATATATTTAATTTGAAATTTTAAAAATTAGAATTTCAGAACATCATGAAAACAATTTCCTTATTACTTTCCATTTAGCACGAAGCTTTTGAAGTTTTTATAAGATAAGAAAATTTACATAACACTGACCATTTGCTGGTTATACAAATGAATATTATTCTAATGCCGAAGTGGTAATTTTTTTTCTCCCTCAGACTCTGATTTAGTATAAATATTTAACGTAACTGCATTCACACTTCAGAAAGGTTTCATTTGCGACAGGCTTTTCAGTTTGATTTATACATGGTGTTCGGAGATCATTTTAAATTTAAATTTTGCATTTTAATTTGCTTACGATTTTGTTTTAATTAAACTACAATTACTAATTTTCTTAGGAGGTGCAAATGTAAGGGTGATTGTTGAAGTACGTATAACTACATATTCCTGATGGATGTCGTCTTCATACTTCTTTCGTTAAAGTTCCCCCGTCCTACATGTCAAACACCGAGCGAGCTTCCGAAACTTATGCCAGCCCACACTATCACAGATCCCCTTCAAAGCGTACTATTAGAGAGATGTTGCATGTGGAGAAAAAATCTTGCTGACTTTCTCTACACTCTGACATCTGACTGGTAAATGTAATGCGAACCAAGACTCATCAGCTAAGAGTGCATTATTTCACTGTCTATTGTTTACTTTTCATAGACATGTGAAAACTACAATCGGGAAACCCGATGAACACTAGTAAGAAAAGAACAGATGGAAGGTGCAGTCTTTTTCGAACTGTGTGGTTGGAACTAAGCACATATATGACTCTGCTAAGCATGTTTCGTAGCTAAACGCTCGTTTCGAACCGATTTTGCAAAACTGGCAGATGGAGAAATTCGCAATGTAACCTAATTCTAATGGCATAGTTAGC
>SEYY01011277.1:65000-72500 GCA_009176605.1 Armadillidium nasatum | reverse complement strand
AAGAATGGTCTAAGACTAAAAGTATTAATATATATATATATATATATATATATATATATATATATATATATATATATATATTAATATATTATATATATATATATATATATATATAATATATATATATATATATATATATATATATATTATATATATAATATATATAGTATTTTTATATATATATATATATATATATATATATATATATATATATATATATATATATATATAATATATATATATATATATATATATATATATATATATATATATATATATATATATATTTATCTCAGATGACCTCGAGTGTACCTTTGATTCAAATTGCACGTACCACATGCCCTTAAAGACGCTTACTCGTACATTACCAATTTCTTAAAAACAGAAAAGAAAAAACTGCGAAACATAAAGCTGCCTCAGAGATACTTGGAGGGGCGGCATCCAAACAAGGCTCTTATCCAACCATCATCCCTTCATCACTTGGGATTGGTTGGTCACCTTCGATGATGGGAATAGTGTTTCCCAGACTTTACTTCCTGCTTGTCCTGGTGCACACTCTTCTTTTTTTATTAGTTCCTGCAACATTCACTGTCTCTTGTCTAATTTGCATTTTGTCAAACATCACCTTCCCCTTCTAAACCTCATCTCTTGTATTTAACTGAATCCAAGATGCATAAGAGCTGACAGCAAACCTTACTCTGTTACCTCTCACTGTCTCTATCTTGTATTTTCAGACAAAAAAAGGGGATGTTGCACATATAAACTTCTTTATACGTCCCTCTCGAAAACACCTCCTTACTTTCCTATCTCCTTCAGTGGCTCTTCTGTCTCACCTGTAAATAACAAACATGCTTGATCTAAACATACACAATAAATTGCCTTTGAACCACATATCACAATGGTTTGCTAAGGCTGCCTCTAAGAAGCTGGGAAAACTACTCAGGTTGAGTGAATTTTTTCCTTCTGAACAACTACTCCAACTATTTAAGGGTCTTATTCACCCTTGAATGGATTATTGTTCTCACATTTGGAACGCTCTGGTTCCTCAACTCTTTTGGATTGGATTGGGTCTAAGGCTAAAAGTTTAATAAACCGTTCCCTACTTTCAAATTCTCTTGACCCATTACCTCTGCGACGTGATGTTGGCTCACTATATCTTTTCTGCAGGTACTACAATGGCAGGTGTTCGAAGGAATAATTGACCTCTCGCATTTCACCATCGTTGCATTGCTCTCGTAGCAAAAGGGGAACCCTGATTTCGCACTAATTTTATGTGAATATTGGAAACCCCAGGCTTGCTCATTGCAAAGCTTCTTTCTTTACAGCCACCTCTGTTCTGTGAAACTCCTTACCATCTCCTGTTTTTCCTCCTCCACTTAATCTTTCCTCACTTCAAGACATCCGTCTGTGCCTACCTGAGAGATTTGTATTAGGTTCGGGCTTGGGTGATTTTTCTCCTTCTTTTGTTTTAATTATCTCCCCCCATGAAAAGGGCTCTGCCCTGAGTAGTACTTGACTTTTGAAAAAAAAGTGAGCAACGAAGTTGTCTGTTCTCGTGCATTTTATTTTGAGTCTTCAGAATTCTCCATTAAATGGTTTTAAGCTCTCCTGCAGTTCTAAAACTAAATTCATCTGTTTTATTTATTTATCATATAATTTTACTGACTATCTAAAATTCATCAACTATCTAAACTCTAAAATAGAGCAATATATATATATATATATATATAATATATATATATATATATATATATATATATATATATATATATATATATATATATATATATATATATATATATAGGCTCCGTAGCTCAGTCGATCGAGCACTCGGTTAGCAAGCGAGAGGTCCAGGGTTCGTGACCTGGTCGGAGCGGGAAATGTGAGCGGTTTCTCTTTGCGCTTAGCTCCGAATGACTCAGTCGTTAAACGAGTACATCAGTGGAGTGCTCTTACCACTGATGTGAATAACATCCGGCATCCGCGATAGGCCTGGCCCAGCCAGCGGTATCCGCCGTGGGCCCGTGAAACCCAAGGATCTTCCTCGAAAGATCCCACTGACAGGACGAAAGTCCTTCCTGGGGGAAGCTGTTTATTTATGATGTTTATTTATATAGACTTTTCAAATAGTTTCCAGATACCATCTACGTCTATAGGACAAAGGAAAATACTTATTCCTTTGAGTTTTTTTAAAACGACAATTGTTTTAAAGTTCTGTCATAAAATCATCAGTAAATTTGGGTTGATCAAATATAAGTACCTTTTCGAGTTATACAGAAGTATGGAAGACATATCGGGGTCAGACAAACTCACTATGAGTTTGCCTAAAATTATTGCTATTTATAACTATCATAGGTAATTCTATTTTAAAGTTTATTATAACTATTCAATAACAATAATTTCACTGGTCAAATTTCGACCTAAATGCATTCTAGTTACCTAAGATATTTAATTATTGCTGGTGTCTAATTTGCCAATATACAAATTTAGTAAATACAATTTCAGTGCAAAAAAAATTTGACCATAAATCTAATAATAATCTTGAATGCCATTTCAACCATAATGACATAGGAAATAAATGAAAGTCTTTAAAAAAGCTATTGCATTTTAAAGTAAATTAGAGTTGGAATATCTTGCATTATCCATGTTAACGTACCGATATGCAGATTCATTAGCTGAGATAGAAACTGCATTATGATTTCTCTAATGTATTTCAACATCTGAGTTATATAACCTCCCTCATACTGGTGCAGGATTTCATTTGTATCTCTTCGACAGGTATTAATTAATGAAATAATCGTTAGATAGCATCAGTTCTTAAAGGTGAGTTAAAATTTCTTTGAGGTTTCTCAAGCAAGCTCTTCGTAAAGATCTAATCTTAAAGGACTTATAAGGTCCTCCTGTTCTTGTATATAAAAAATTTCTAATGACTGAATAAAGTAGAGAACGAATAACTTTTAGAGGATAATTGAAAATGATCTTTATAGTCTTTGGGATAAATTTCCGATATATTTTTAATTGCAATTATTTTTCTTTCTTTCAGTCTATCAACTTATTTTAATAATATTCTATAACGTTTGCAAGTTCAAAAGTAATATTAGTTAAAGTTAATTTCTTGAGCTTAAGAGAATCCTTAAGTGATTATACTTATATTTACATCCTCAAAATTTTCTAATTTAATAGTAGTTAAGTTTCGGTACAGATGCTGGAAACTAAAATCACCTTATCGAAAGAGCCAGAAGAATCGGAGTCAAATGAAGATGATAGATCTAGATTCGTAATAAGACTCAGTTCCGCTATGATATACAGAAATGAAAAATTCATATATTGTAAAGAAATAAGTAAAATGTTTAAAGGTTAATCATTAAGTGAATAAACTTTTCGCACTTTTCATAAAATGATTTTGAATTATCCTTAAAAAAATCTACCTTTAAATACAAATGTATTAAATCTCCGCAATTCAAATGGATCTTCTGATAAAGTTTCAAACATATGCAACTAAACTTAGACTGCTCGATCGTTTACGAAATATTGATAAATCTGAGAAGAAATTGTCCAAGGGTGATAAATCCATTTCATCAATAGGGTTTAGTTGAAAATCATTCACGAAGCTCCAAATACTAAGCAAATAATTTAATCCTCGTTCATTAATAGTTTCATGGAGGTTTAAATTTCTAAAAATAAAGAAAATACTCTGAAGAGAAATTTTAAAGTGTGTTCTATTTAAAATCACTAATTTAGTTTCAAAATACGTTTGCAAAAAATTGCAAAATTTAATCTGCTAATTCAGTATTTAAACCTTTATATTAAATTGCTACTTTTTAAAATACTAGAGATTTCGTCTAACTCTTTAACGGTTTATTTCATAATCTGAATGCTTTAGTTTCCGGACCAAGTATTAAAGATATTTTTAGATGATGTTTAAGCCTCATGATAGATTTTTCAAAAATAGAGTAAGACGACGAGAGAATATCAAGATTGTCTCAATCAAACCAAAGTAAATAATTTTCCAATACAAATACACGCACAATCATAAAAAATATACATCCCAGACTGCACACTATGGACTATACAAGCAAAGGTTTGTCAAAACTGACACTCTACTGTGACTTCATTCGCCATATTTTCATAGCTTATTAAATCTAAATTAATATAAGTACCTTTTCGAGTTTTACAGAAGTATGGAAGACATATCGGGGTCAGACAAACTCACTATGAGTTTGCCTAAAATTATTGCTATTATAATTATCAAAATGCTTATATAAATACTGATCAATAATCCATGCAATGAAGGAATCTCACTCAATGTCAGGAAAATTAATCTCTCACGACTTTCTTCATGGCATGATGCCTCGACTACATATATTACGATCTTGTCTAATCGGTTAAAAATAGTCGAACTTATTCAATTTTTCTAAATTAACATTCAAGTTTAATTCTCTGTAAATTACTTATACTGTGAAAAGATGAGTCGGGATGGTATGAGAAAAAAATTTCGTACGAATAACTTGCATTCTACCCAAATTAAAGATTAGTTCTACATTTAAAATTTACATACTTTAGCCTTTAGTTACTTCTATACTCCCAAAATATTTACTTCTAAAACCAGTGCGAAAACTTTGTGCTACTAATATTCTGATGAAAATTCCGAAACAGTGGTCTATTTTATTTTAATTTATATAAGGATGAAAGAAAGAAATATAGGATATTTTTATTGCAGAAATTAGATTCTATATTTAAACCAAATCATAAAATTCCCGATATTTTAAATTCACACCATTTAATTTCATTAAAATTGAATTTTTTTAAAAACAAAACCTTATTCTACTACTGAAATTATTTAGAGTACATGGTAGATATGCTACAATTCCTTAATCAAACTAAAAAGGACATTTAAAATTTAAGAATTATGAGGTATTAAACCTTGCTTATATATTTTATATTTACTTTGATGTACTGTGAGTCTTACTGCAAGAGTCTTGGGATTAAATTCAAATTTGCCCCAACCCATTTAATGATAACAAAATTACTCGATTTAAATTACAAAATTTTTGTTAACTAAAACTTTAGGAAAAATTAAGCATGATTAAAATAATCATTCCATTATTTGATTAATATACAAGTCACTATTGTCAAGATCAAACGTATCTCTATCACTAATTGGTAAATCTACCACACTCCATCGAAGGAAATATGGATTATTAGTAACGTTAGAGATAGATACTTTTAATTTTTTTTCCTTTATATATCCTTTTAGCATTTCTACAAGATCATTAGATATTAAAGTAGAGAAACCAGTCTCTACTTTTTCAATGGGCCTTGTATTATTTACCAATTCCCAAAGTGTTAGATTAGTTATATGGTCGCAGTGATATATGAAGATTTCATTAAGGTTTTGTAAATGATCATCTTCAAACAGATCCCCCATCATTATATCTGAGAATCGGGCTTGGCAATATATTAAAACTTTTATAAGTTGACTTGAAGAGAGAAGAGAGTATAATGCGGCTTCACTCAAAAATAGTTCGCGATAAAGGTGGTTAACTTGATTTCGTACCAAAATTATTTGTAGTTCAATCAATTCTTTAAATAAATTCGGAATTTTATGAAAGTAAGATTTATCATCAAAGGTATTATTTATTAAAAATAATCGCATCAGATTCTTGCACTGAGTAGCTAAATAAAATACATTTACATCTAAAAACTTTTCAAGCTTGAGGCTAAGTAATTTATCTCCACATCTATCAAGCGATTCCTTTAAAGAATAGAAAGTATAATAATTTCTACCCGTACGGTCAACATCAGCAGATAAATCAAGTTCCGTTAAATTCATCATAAGTATCAATATATTTGTGAATCTGATACTAGACCTCCTGACCGAAGTAAATATTAAACGATGAACCTTTGGAAACATTATATAAAACTCCCATAGCATATCTTCATTAGGAGTACGAAATCTGTGCGTTGCAAAATTATTTTTAAGAATAGAGGTTTTAAATTTAACAATTCCACCAGATTTGCTAGCTAAATCTTCTACAGATTCCAAGAACCTGAGAACTGCCCAAATAGTAGAGTCACTCAAAAAGTATTTTAAGTTCATAAAAGCGAGTAAGCACAACATTGCAGATAGCGGAGATACATTTGTATAATCACTAATTAGTTTTTTAAGACAAGGCTTGACCACACTATCTTCTCCACACAGAAATTTTATTCCATTAACCGAAACACCAGTTTTATGAAGATTTAAGAATCTGAAAAAATAGGTATTTTATGAAGCAAAGTTACAATTATTAAGATACTTTAGCAGTCCAATGAAAATTCTACATCAAATTGAACTTCATTTCAAGTTTAAAATTTAATTTACCACTTTTTAATGCAGAAATTGACTAAGTAAAAATTTGAAGAATTATCCTTACGTTAAAGATCTGCAATTTAAGGCGATAACTCTTAAAATTTGATCTTCAATTCTTGCATCACAAAAATTGATCACACTCAAGTTCTTCAGACTTGGTATTGAATCATTTAGAAGGGTATTGAGAATCTCATGTTCATGTACCATTCCACGATAATAATGATAATGAAGTACTTCCAAATTCTAAGGAATAAATTGTGTTAGAATGGTTTTTATTCAAAATAGTTTGAATATCTTAATTGGTAAAGTGCTGATTTCACTGAGCATAATGTTCAGTTGGATTTGCGTTAACCCACATGGGGAAAATGTTTACCATAGCTCCAAAATTGTAAAATTAGTTAAAACATTTTTCTGTAAATGTGGAGTGCATTTAAACAGTTTTGACATTGAATATATTGAATTGAAATGAATATTTTATAACCAGAATAAGATTTTTTTTTCTCACAATGACCTAAAATAAAATTTCAGAAATACATTACGCCTAATTATTATTTTTTAAGACTAAGGATGACAAAATACATTCTAGCCTTCATTAACAAAGACTCGGGTATTTATTACGAAATCTGAAACTGAAAATGGTCTTGTAAATTATTACCTGCCCATGATGATTTTATGAGCTAAAAAGTAAAGTCATCATAAATCGAAAATCTTACAATTAGTCAAACATTTTCCTATCCATCAAAAGTTTATTGATCAGGATTGGCTTGGAAATTAGAATACATACTTTAGAAGCAGAATAAAATGAGGAAATGTGGGTCCCTATATATATATATATATATATATATATATATATATATATATATATATATATATATATATATATATATTATATATATATATATATATTATATATATATATATATATATATATAAAATCTGAATTAAACTAAATTTAAGATTAAATATTTCTTCACATCAAGAATTTAAGCTTAAAGTTTGTTTTCATAGTTTAAAATTTACTTTTACATATAATATCCTGTCAAAGCATAATGAATTTTAACATTTTCATTGGACAAATATTTAACAATTGTACACTGCAAAAAATTGTCCTAACGAAATCGTTGGGACAAGTGGCAAAAAATGTCACA
>SEYY01011277.1:42500-45000 GCA_009176605.1 Armadillidium nasatum | reverse complement strand
GTGGATGTATTATCTTATTTATATTCTCTCCAAATTAAGAAAAAATTACTTTACTAGCTTTTCATTCTCCCCAAATTTCTAGACTGTAGATGTATTACCCCGTTTAAGTCTCCCCATAATGAGGTTAAAAATATTTTGTAAAGTATCTATTTTCCAAGGCTTCTACGTTGTAGATATACTACTTGATCAATAATATCTCCAGACTCCTATATTGTAGATGTATTACCATGCTTTTTTAAATTCCAACTCTTAAACTGCAGGTATATTTCTTTCTATTAAGATTTCTGAAGGAAAAAATTTGCCAAAAGAGTTTTATTTTGATTCATGTTATTAAGAGTATTAAGATTGAAATTGTTTTTCTATACATTAGTTATTGTGTGCTGGGAATGATATTATAGATAAACACTTCAATTTTGGATACAGTACTCAAGAGGTGTCAATTTGTTTTTAAAAAGCGTAGGGAACGCTTTGTACTTACTGTACTTATTGCAACTGTTTTTTCTGGACATTAGTCATTTTGTGTTGGTAATGATCATGTTAATGAATGCTTGTAATTGGAGACAATACTTTAGAGATGAAGATTTGCTTAGTAAAAATGCAGGGTACGATTTTTTGTTAATATCTTTTTCATCTACTAAGTGAGAGGTCATTTCATCCGTATGTGATCCTTTTTTGACCAGTTTCTTTTAAGAGGTTATATTAAATACAATTGATATCAATTTAGGATGGTACCGAAAATGACAATTAAACTCTTCATATTGACCTGTGTGCTCAAGGTTTCAAATAGCTTCCAAAGTGTTAAGAAAATCTTCATTTCCAATTGTAGGAAGTAATATAAATGATGAATGATCATTAATGATAAAATTTAATTTATATTATATTATATATATATATATATATAATATATTATATATATATATATATATATATATATATATATATATATATAATATATATATATATATATATATATATATATATATATATATATATATATATATATATATATTAATATATATATATATATATAATATATATATATATATATATATATATATATATATATATATATATATATATATATATATATATATATATATATATAATATATATAAATGAAAATTATGAAGAAATTTGAAGAAATTCTTTGAAATTGAACGAAATTTTAGGGTCAACAAAACTTATGCAAATCTTCATTCTTTATTTTGAAACTTAAAAGTAGAATAAAACATTCATTTTTCCCCCCAAGACATTTTTGAGTATTTTTAATAATATTTTAATATAATATTAATTATTTTTTTTTTTTATTTATCTATATATTTATTTCATTATTTTTCTATTTTATTTACTTATTTATTTTACTATTTTTATATTTCATTTATTTATTTATCATTATTTATATATTTTAATTATTTAATTACATATTTATTTATATATTTAATGATTTAAATATTTCATAAATATAGATGAATTTATTTATTGCTCAATTTTCATTCTCTATAACAGGTTAGGCTTCAATGGAAAAGCTTGTCTACTACGAGCCATTTGCGAAATCTCTGAAACGCCTCTGACGCATGATGGTCTCATTGGAGAAATTCTAAACATTATTTTAACGTACGTATTTACTGCCTATCGTGGGTCAAACGGTAGAGTCATTGACTCACGTGCTTGAGGGCGCCGGTTCGATCCCATTTGGGGATCCTAGATATATACTACCTAGAAAAGTTCTTCTCCTCGAATAGGGCAACGCCCGTGAGATGTGAGCTTCTTGGGGGGGGGGGGAAACACTGTGGGAAAAGTCTTCTTACTTTTATAACTTCATAATTATTTTTATAATTAATGTTTATTCTAACATTATTAACTTTATGGACAAACTTCATGCATTTTAATTCATATGATATATATATATATATATATATATATATATATATATATATATATATATATATATATATATATATATATTATATATATAATATATATATATATATATATATATATATATATATATATATAATTCAAATTGAATCTGACAAAATGAAGAACCAAAATATGAATTTTGGTTTTTATTTCAAAACTTTAATATTTTAGGATTATTATAATAAAATTCATAATAATAATAATAATAATAATAATAATAATAATAATAATAATAATAATTCATTCATTCATTCATAATTTTTATTCAGAGGTATAATTACAGGTTATACATTGATTCAATAGGTCCTACTCTACTAGATACAATATTTATAATTAGCTGTACACAACTCTGAAAAGGGGCTTCTAAGGGGAAGCACATTGGTTTCCTTTGAACCTCAAAGTTTAGTTGATAAATATTACATCAATATAATTTGATACAGTATTATACAAATATGATGAATAAATATAATGAGCAATAATAAATATAGCAATAGCAATAATAATAATAGTAATAATAAAAGTTAAATACAATAGTACCCATAATAATATAAATTAATGAAAATTGTAGTTATAATAGTAG
>SEYY01011277.1:25000-27500 GCA_009176605.1 Armadillidium nasatum | reverse complement strand
AATGCTTAGTGATCTTATTTGTATCGAAGCATTTTTTGATCGAAATTAATTGATAAATTTCCTACATTATCACCTTCATTTCTATATTAATTTTTATTTAAATTTAATTATTTTTATTTTTTCTTATAATTATTTATATATTTTATATTTTATATTTATTATATCATACTAAATAATATTTTTAATTTTTTATTAATTTATATTATATTATAATAATAAAAACAATAAAAAAAAAAAATATTTTATTTATATATATTATATTATTATTTTAATTAACCGCTGCCTATTGTTCTTGCTGCCATTAATATCATTATTTTTAATAATAACAATAAAAAAAAATAATAATATTATATATATTATTTAATTATTTTATATTATATTAATTTATATTTTAATTACTTTTCCTTTTTATTGCATAATTTTTATTCTAGATTCATCTAATTTAATTTCTATTTATATTCATTTAATGTATTAAATTTTATATATTATATTTATTAATTATATCATTATATTATATATATATTTAAACTTTTATATTTTAATATATTATTTATATCTATTATAATTTATTATTATTATTTAATGTTTAATTCTTTATTTTAATATATTATTTTATATAAATTTGATTATCACATAATTTATTTTTTTAAGATTTTAATTTAATTTAATTCATCTAATATATTCGGCTATATAATATATCATTGTATCAGTTATATAAATAATATATATATTAATTATTATTTATTATATTTATTGTTTTATTAAATTATTTAATTATTATATTTTTATAACTACTTAACTTTATAATTATAGTATTTGTATAAGTTATTTTAATTACTTTTATATGCAGATATATCTATATATTTATACTACTTATATTATCCACTACTATAAACCATTAATTTAATAATACGTCATACTTTTGTAATGCTATCATTCATTAATAATTCGATATATATAAATCTCTATTTTGATATAATAATAATTTTCAGAAAATTATTATTGCTGTTTTATATGTTGCTTATATTTGTTTATTATTCGTATTGTTATATGTTGCTCTCTACATGTTTCACATTCCTAAGAATATTATACATTTATTAATAGCGATTTGCATTCTTGTTATTAATTATTATCAAGTTCAGATTGTTATAATTTGTTTATCTATATTAATAAGTGTTTGTTGTGTTATTATTCATAAATTTTCACTATTGTTCAGGTTCAGACTGTGGTGATTGAATAAAGTTGTCTCGTTAATGTGACTAGATTTAATTTTTAATAATAATTTTTTTTAAATATTTATTTAATTATTATTATATTAATATTATATTATAATATAATATATTTATAATTTATAATATTATATATAATAATTATTATAATAAAAAAAAAAAAAAAAATAATAATAATAATTAATAATAATAATAATAATAATAATAATAATAATAATAATAATAATAATAATAATAATAATAATAATAATAATAATAATAATAATAATAATAATAATAATAATAACAATAATAATAATAACCTGATGAGTATGGTCGTGATGATATGTATAAAGTGTTTAAGTTTTATTGTGTACAACGTTTTTATAGCAAACTTTGCGTATTCTGAAGACCTCCAGAACTACTTGCTACAAAACGGTTTACTCAGAGGTGGTCCTCCACTCTCTTCTTTCCATCCTCCAATGTCTCTTCCAGGTGTCCAGAATATTGGACCTATTGCCTATCCTGGTGTTTATACTCCAATACAACCATCAAAGGTTCCCGATGACGATCAGCTTGCTTACAGGATGGAAAAGATATCTGAAGAAGAATTATCTTCTGATAACAATACTGATTTAATTAGTTCATCTTACGAATTTTATCCTGAACACAGAGAAGAGCCTGAGGTAATTGAATCACCTTCTCTTGCATACGTTTCACTAGGAACAACAAATAAGCCAGTAAGATATCAATTGACGACACCAAAAATGACGTGGTCTGATTTAGGTCTTCGTAATGCATTGCTGCATAATCCTAGTTTTGGCGATTATCTTAGCTCTGTTCTCCAGAGTCAGCTATCTTCTGAAGATTTGAATACTTTAAAAAGTCAACTCAGAAAGGGGGATATATATCCCCAAGGGGTTCCCAATTTCGGTCAAAAACCTTTCACAGAATTAGATATGACAAGTCTACCTTCCAATGATATAGGTGAAACTTATGATTACGATTACTACGGTAGTCCAACTATCAATAATCCCCAATTTCTGCCTACCGATTATTATTATTATGGCTTCCCTGAAGAAGGTCTTGAAAAGGAATCTACAAGTACTTACGCTGGGGATGCCGTGGAAGCAGAAGAAGAAGATTATTTTTCCCTCGATTTTATAGGACAAAAAATTCAAAAACTTTTGGACATTCCCGATGATGCAAAATTTAAACTCCAACTGAAGGCAGTTATCCCTTATGGAAGCGTTCCAGGAAAGCAAGAATTAAGTAAGGATTATATATATATA
>SEYY01011277.1:17500-20000 GCA_009176605.1 Armadillidium nasatum | reverse complement strand
CTGCATGACCCAATTTTATTGTACCTTTAAATCAGGTTATATTTAATCCTTGGATTAGATAATTAAGAAGTTAAAATACTAATTAAATCATATATTTCTGTTTTATTTAGAGAAATTGAAATTATAATAATAACAATTATTTTTCTTTTTATCTTCCACTTACTCCAGACTCGGTTTCAATAGGGAAGTGTGTTTTCTTCGGGCCATTTGTGAAGCTGGAGACTCTCCTCTCCCAGAATATGGCCTCTTCGGAGAGATCATAACTATGATATTGTCGTAAGTTTAAATATTTGTAGATTATATAATCATTGATCAGCTTCAAAGACTAAATTTTATCATTACATTATTTGTTTTTCTAAGAACGTGGTAAGATTATTATTATTATTATTATTATTATTATTATTATTATTATTATTATTATTATTATTATTATTATTATTATTATTTTATTATTATTATTATTATTATTATTATTATTATTATTATTATTATTATTATTATTATTATTATTATTATTATTATTATTATTATTATTATTATTATTATTATTTATTATTATTATTATTATTATTATTATTATTTATTATTATTATTATTATTATTATTATTATTATTATTATTATTATTATTATTATTATTATTATTATTATTATTATGATAGCGGTAAAAAATATATATTAATAATTTAATTAGTACATAATTTAAATGGAATTTTTCATTTCTTGCATTTATTTTTATTAATTTTAGTAAATTTTTAATTTTTCAAAATTTTTTTTTTTTTTTTAATAAAATAATAAAATAATTAATATAATAATATAAAAAATAAATTATAATAATAATAATAATAAAATAATAATAATAATATATAATAATAATAATAATAATAATAATAATAATAATATAATAATAATAATAATAATAATAATAATAATAATATAATAATATAAAATAATAATAATAATAATAAATAATAATAATAATTTAATAATAATAATAATAATAATAAAAAGTAATAATAATAATAAATAATAATAATATAATAATATATAAATAATAATAATAATAATAATAATAATAATAATAGCAATAATAATAATAATAATAATAATAATAATAATAATAATAATAATAACAATAATAATAAGTGAACCCAATAAAAAATAAATCATGTAACCAGCACACAAAAAAAACATGCAAAATTTAGTCTTACAAATAAATTACATAAGGCTTATACTTGAATGCATTTGCTGCTATATATATATTATATATATATATATATATATATATATATATATATATATATATATATATATATATATATATATATATATATATATATATATATATATATATATATATATATATATATATATATATATATATATATATATATATATATATATATATATATATATATATATATATATATATATATATATATATATATATATATATATATATATATATATTCTCCAAGCAGACCGGGATACCTAAGACGCAGTAAGAAACCGGACCCTTATATCGAGGCGGAAGAATATGGCGTAAGAAACGGGACATGTTGGTCCAAATACTCCGCCTGTCCCTTTTCTCTGAGGGAATTTCTACGTAACGGTATTATTAATTTGTCCTAAGCTTAATAAGGTAAACAAAACCGAGTCGCAAATATACGATGTTAACGGATGACACTCGAATACGATCCAAATGATGTTTGTTTGTATCAAATAATTCGTATATATATATATATATATATATATATATATATATATATATATATATATATATATATATATATATATATATATATATATTATATATATATATATATATATATTTACTGATGGAGCTATACCTATATTTTATTTAGGACAAATAAAGGTTTGAGTTGTGTGGAATATTATGTCGAGTTAAAAGATGGATGGAGGAATAGAGTTTCTGTGGCATTGCAAATAGTCATGTTTTGCCCCAATAAGGAATTTTAAG
Organism: Armadillidium nasatum; assembly: GCA_009176605.1. Taxonomy (NCBI): domain Eukaryota; kingdom Metazoa; phylum Arthropoda; class Malacostraca; order Isopoda; family Armadillidiidae; genus Armadillidium; species Armadillidium nasatum. Next base: position 18,020 of record SEYY01011277.1, on the reverse strand, counting down.
AAAGATTAGAGATTAACTGGCTATCCTCCTAACGATAATTAATTGCTGTTGGGTAGGACGGACTTCAAGAGTAAGGGAAGGGAGAGATATTGGAATAAGAATGAATCTGTGATGAGGTAACGGAGAGAAGGCTAATAATAATAATAATAATAATAATAATAATAATAATAATAATAATAATAATAATAATAATAATAATAATAATAATAATAATAATAATAATAATAATAATGATAATGATAATGATAATAATAATAATAATAATAATAATAATAATAATAATAATAATGATAATAATGAAAGGTTGGATAGAAGAGATGAGTGAAGAAAACTGTGACTGTCTTCAACAGGTGTTATAAAATGAAGGTAAGAAAATTAGGTTGAATGCCTATGAGAAAGATGGATAACTAAACTCCAAGATAGAACACATTCTCTCTTTTTATCTTTTCTCTAAAATCTTCATTTAAGGTAATCTCAATGTTCATCATCGCTGTGACTTCGAGTTCACAGGATACAGTCT
>SEYY01011276.1:17500-18929 GCA_009176605.1 Armadillidium nasatum | reverse complement strand
TATATATATATATATATATATATATATATATAATATATATATATATATATATATATATATATATATATATATATATATATATATATATATATATATATATATATATAATGATGAAAAAAATATATATAAAGTAAAAATGTTACACATTCATAACTCCCGCGCTAAATGGTTTCATTCATTTTTTCCTTTTCTTTTATTTTTGGCGGCAAATATATTCAGTGATTATTAAATCGTTATCTAGCTATTAAATTATTATTAATAAACTTTTATAAGCAAAATAAATTCATATTTATTTATTTTACTATTATAAAAATTTTTAAATCACTTATTTTTAATAAAAGAAACTTACTTATTTCATCATCTCACTTAAAAAATGATACAAACGCGTATATTTTTTTTTATTAAACATTGCGCTATTAAGTCATTTTCTTTATTACTTTATCTAAAGAAAATTGCTTATTCAGTTGAGGAATAATATATATATATATATATATATATATATATATATATATATATATATATATATATATATATATATATATATATATATATATATATATATATATATATATATATATTATATATATATATATATATATATATATATATATATATATATATATATATATATATATATATATATATATATATATATATATATATATATATATATATATATATATATATATATATATATATATATATATATATATATATATATATATATATATATATATATATAATATATATATATATATATATAATATATATATATATATATGATAAAAAAAAAAAAAAATAAAAAAATTAAATATATTTTAATTTTATTTATTTATTTATTTTTTTTTTAATTTTTTTTTTTTTTTTATCAAAACTGTTAAAATCCTCTTTCCAAAATTTATTAAAAGAATTGCTGTGTATGATAAAATAGAAAGGTACCCCTTTAGACGCTCCCGAACCTCAATATCTCTACTAGTCTGTTAGTCAGAATGTATCCCCCCTTTCACCCCAAATTTTTCCTCCTCAGAAAAACAATTCAATATTTTATCAAATGAACAAAGCAATTACAAAGGCATATGGGATAGATTTACAGATACAAAACATTGTACTTCTTCCGACAATTACATTCTCCGATAAATAATTATATTTTCCAGTTTGAATGGATTCTTTTTTTCAATTTTACACGACAAATTTTTCCCGAATGAATAATTCCAATTTTTATGAGAATTTGAAAAATATTTCGAAAAATATATTTTTATTTCAGGAAAAATTGCTGTTTCTGGCTTCGTTACTAAGCCGGGGCCTTGTTTAATTTTAATTAATATATATATATATATATATATATATATATATATATATATATATATATATATATATATATATATATATATATATATATATATATATATATATATATATATATATATAT
>SEYY01011276.1:0-2500 GCA_009176605.1 Armadillidium nasatum | reverse complement strand
GGATGCAGATCACTAATGGCCAACGTGACCTGATTCACGGCGTTTAAAAGTGTGCAAGTCAAAGGAAATTGGAAAAACAGATAAAGGGAGTGTATTCCAGACTTTACGAGAAGAGTACATGTAAGAGTGAGCATAGCGGTTAAGTCTAGGGTCGGAGAGTTGAACAGAGAAAGGATGAGACTGTATAGAAAGTCGTGTCGCACGAGCCCTTTTCAATGGATGAGGTATGCGATGTGAGAGTTCAGAAGAGCAATGTTCGTTGTAATAGCGATAGTATAGAGAAAGTGATGCAACAATTCGACGGGAAGAGAGAGATTGGAGAGAGTTTGTAAGAGCAAGAGATTGATGAGACGAAAAGCCCTAGACTCCACCTTTTCTAGAATAGCTGTGTGTGTGGAGCCACCCCAGATGTGAGAGGCGTACTCCATACAGGGGCGAACAACACCCCTATACAGAGCAAGCAACTGGGGTGGTCGTAAAAAAAACACGAAGGCGCCTCAGAATACCCAACCTCTTAGAAGCTTGTTTAGAAAGAGAAATAATGTGATCTTTTCAAGAAAGATCACGAGAAAAGGAAACCCCGAGAATATTGAGGATGGATGAAGGTTTGAGTTGAGTGTTTTCGAAGAATATATCATAGTTGTGTGGAAGATTATGTCGAGTAGAAAGATGGAGGAATTGAGTTTTTCAGGCATTGAAAACGACCATGTTTTCTCTGCCCCAATTTGAAATACGAGGAAGATCAGAGGTCAGTTGCTCCAAGGCCATCCTTCTTGAATCTATCAACTGCTGTTGATAGATTCACATAATACTATTGGATTCTTCACCAATGTGTTAACCACCGTGAATGCACAATAAAGTTAACCTCTATTTTCCAAATCATTGTTAGTAGCCCCCAAAATATTTGCTGAACATGTTCTCCAAACAGTACTGATTTGGGCTTGCATTTAATGACAGATTGCGACAGTTCTGGAAAGTGTGAGCTTCGATATTTGTTTGATTAACTAACTTATCAACTTGAGACATTCCCACAATCAATAGGTACTGCGAGTGTATCAAAAATTCAGGATTATCGGTGTTTCATTCTAGAGTCACAATAACTATGGCTTAACGGCAGTTCATTTGCATGTAAAAGTCAATAACCTACTGGATGAATTAAACTATTATTTTTCTTAGGATCTGCTTTAACATCAAGAGGAAAAAAATAAGCGAGATAATAGTTTTCAATCTACAAGATTATTCTCATCAAATTCCTATGATCTACTGAGTTTAATTTTTGGTTACGGCTGTATAGTTTGTGTCACGTCATTACGGTCGTCGAAGTATAGTGCACTGACGTATTTAAAGTTCTCGCTCTCCAAGTAGCTCACTTCAATCAGTGACATAAGTTTTATCCTTGCAAGATTAGTTTACTCTATGTGATCCTGTTCAAAAGGTTGCATTGGGTCCGGTACAATCTCAGAGGCTGAAGATGAGTGTGATTTGACCGTTGATGCTAAACTAGAATCAGAAGCAAAATCAGAAGAGAACTGGAATGTTGTATCCCTTCTGATGAAGGTAAACTGTGCATTTAGTTCAGGAAATGAGGGGTTACAGGGTCGAATAAACATCTTATCAGATGAAATCAGTAAAACCAAATCCAAACAATTTCCAACTTGTTGATCCTTTTGATCATTGTAGAAGGAATAATCATTATCTGCCATTCTCTAATAGTGTTCTTTCTCCAGACCTTTTCGCTATTCATTATCAGCACCAAAAAAATCAAACTCATCTACCGTCACAAACGTAACTGAATTTCATTTTTAAATTTTTGGACAAACCGTCAAGTCAACTAGAAAATAACACTAGTGGCGTATCTTTTTCGGATATTGAGCAATGGTGATCTGCAGAGACATTGTACCTAACTTGCTGGTCGCGAACCTCTTAAACAATTTTATTCCGACAAAAAAAAATCATTTATTAGTAATTTTCTGCAGTTATTTATTTGTTGTATACTTTAAAAAAATGTATTATTACGCTAATCTCATTATTCAAACATCAGTAACAATGTATCCAATATTTAAAACAGTTCCCCCTTTTCCAACTAATAAAAACTACACTTCCTTAATTGCTTCCTGCACAGTCTTAACATCTTGATTCGAAACCACACCCGGGGTTGCTAAAATATCATGATAAATTCAGCCGAAGCAGAGTTTGCTATTAAACTCAAATAGCCTGTAGAACTCTAATACACTTGATCAGCAAATTCTATGCACCTCAATTTTTCCTAGTTAATAACCTACTTCTTTTTGAGGAAGAAAAACTAAGCGGTGATAATGATATATATATACTATATATATATATATATATATATATATATATATATATAATATATATATATATATAATATAATATCATATATTATAATATATATATTATTATTATAAATATAATATTATTTGAATAACGTTTACCCGGCTTAAATTTTATTTCATAGTAACTCCCAAAGAAAAAAAATAAA
>SEYY01011275.1:32500-59091 GCA_009176605.1 Armadillidium nasatum | reverse complement strand
AAAAAGGCTGATGATATTCAGGTACATTTTAGAAAAGTTTCTCTAAAAACTGAAATAAAGAAAATAAATGGAAATTAAATTAAAATTAATTGTTCTCTGCCTCTCAAAAGGCTACAATCTCCTTTCCATCCCTTTAAATTCCCTTTAAATCATCTCGTCACTTCAAACCACAACAAATTTTTTTTTCTTTCTTTTTTTTTATTAAACAAAATAGAAAATATTTTAAAAGACACGAATTTTAATTGATGCTTAAATAAGAATACAGGAAAACCTCAATAAATTACCAATAATAAAATTCCATATTTTATTATATATATATATATATATATATATATATATAAATATAATATCTATATATATATAATATAATATATATATTATATATATATATATATATATATATATATAATATATATTATATATTATATAACTTATATATATATATAATATATATTCATAATTTTGAATTTAAATTATACAAATGAATATACAATTTGTTCATTTGTTGTTATTATTAGTAACATTATTCCTAATTCTCCCTTTAACGTTTACACAAAATATCTTGTAAAAACTTCAATAATTTTTATAAACAATTTAAAATTAATATATATGTATAAAATATGAAAAAAAAATCCTTTTATTTAACAATTTCAAATAATTCACTTCACCCATTATTCTCTCTCACACATACATACATACACACACACAAAATATTTATATATATATATATATATATATATATATATATATATATATATATATTAATATATATATATATATATATATATATATATATAATATATATTATAATATATATATATATTATATTTTTAATAAAAAAAAGGAATGTTAACAGCGTAATGATAATGATAATAATAATAATGAAGTACTTGAAACACTCTTTTTCATAACTATTGTTAACCTAATATAAAAAAGTAATAATCTCTGTAAATTCACAAATGTGTCGGGGGAAAATTATTAAGAATTTTCAACATAAAACATCTCTTTAACGACAACTCAAACATTCATGTAAGCTACCGAGACCTTGTCAGGTTTATATCCAATAGACTTCCTCCTTGTACACATTGTGATCAATTTATCAATAATAATAATAATAATAATAATAATAATAATAATTGGACCTTAAAAAATTTAAGACATTCACCAAATTTGACCTGTTAAAAAAACTGGTTAAGAGTTACTCAAATTATTTTTTAATAAAATTCAATAGAAAGAAAATACAGATCCTATCACATAACACATCATACACGCAAACACACAATTTTCTTCTTTAGTTCTAAACAACACACAGCCAATGAGATTTTGGAGAAAAATAATTTATAATGCTGTATTACAAGGCGGTCTGGTGGTCCGGTAAGTGAATATCATAGAGAATTTGGCCTACAGTTCTACTAGATTCCATTGATGAAATAGCAACATTTGCCAATTCCGATTCAAAGCTTTTTAGAAGTCTGTTTGGGAGAGAAAATAAGATTACTGTTATAACTTATAAAAATAAATATTAAACAACTAAATTACAAACCATATGTCCGAAATTAAAAAGAAATAAAACTTGTTTTTGGCAATTAAAAATCTGTAAGTAATATAGTTGTAAAATAAGACAAAGTTTACCATATTATAAAGTTACTACAAATTTATAAAATTCCTTTTCTATTAATATGGAGTTTAATTTCATGAAGACCGTGAACATTTTAAATTTTCGTTCTTAAATCCGATAAAAATAGTATTGTTGCCAATCTTCAGATATTTCTACTTTTCACCAAGTTTGTACATTAAAAACGGCATATTTTGGTGTATCGTAGCGATCGTAGTTTGTTAAAAAGATTTTTCAAATATTTTTAAGCATTATTTTTTAAAATTTCTGATATAAAGAAACTTAAGTGCAATAAATTTTTAAATTGGCTTATTTTAAGAAAAAAAAATTATATCCATCATAGTTAACCCTAAAAATTAGGTTTCATAAAAAGTACGAGGGAACTAGTAAATAAAGACAATCACTCATGTTAAAAATATCTAAATAATACTTCAAACAAACAAAAAAGTATCATATTCATTAGAAGTTTTGTTTTTAGTCAAAACAATTACGCCCCAAATGAATTTTAATTTTAGCTCGAGGTTTTTATGAACAAAGTGATTTGCCACTTTTATATAGCATTTTTTGAAGCTATAACAAGTTTATTTTATTGTTAAATAACCAAAAAATTATTCAAATTATGATTTGTTCAAAATTAAACTATTAAACACTTTAAAAAAATATATATTTATTTAATTAAAAGACATAAAATGAAAGTTACTTCCAATTATACAGATTTCTGCAGAAATTAATGAAGTGTCATCTTACGGTTATAACTAGAACTACAGCTTGGAAATGTGACGTCATCCTCAGGCGTTGTATTAAGTTTTTTTTTTCAATTGAAAAGGCTTAATTGCGTTAACTTTATATTAAAGCAAATTTTGAATACACTCTGTTTTTGCATTTGAGTCTAAAAAGTGTTTCCCGAAAAGATATAAAACAAAAGTGAGTAGACCCTAAAGAAAAAGTTGAAGAAGAAAATGTAGTAGTTTTAAGGCATTCGAAAATACACGCAGGTAAAATCTGAGACAAGAAAAACAGAGATGGCTTAAAATATCAATTAACCCAATAATTCTCAATAGCAAAAGCAGTAGGAAAATAGAACGATTTAATAAGAAATTTGAAGGAAAAACTGTTTTATACAATTGTTGCACTTGTGATCTCTGGATGGAAGACAAAGGAACCTAATATAAAAATTGGGACAAATTACTTAAAAATCAAGTTTAGAGAGTCCTTATATTTTCTTGCGTTTGTGTACGAGCTTTGAATATCTTTTTTGAAAACACAATTTCAGTACTTGAGTCAAATAAATCTAATACAAATGATTATCTACCTCTTTATGAGTGACTATCTAGATTTCAAAATAGAAATACATCTTAGTATTTCAAGGAATGGCAAGTATGCAATATGGTGTCTCAAACTTTCAATAATCAGAACAACAAATAAGAGTTAGTATACAACAACATTAATCGTTAATTGCGGGATCTTGTAAGTTATGAAATAAAAGCTGCTATGGGCGAAACAGAGGAAATGCTTTGGAAATTTAACAGACAGGTGATTTAAGCTTTTAATTCACACTGAAATGTATGTTGCAACTTGTCAAACTATTGACTAAATATGCTTTGCCATGTTAACAATCAATTAACAATTCTATTTCAGATTCTTTTTATTCAACAATATCTTTTACCTCGGCCCTCCACCCTTCACCTAATCATTCCATTATAAATGCTGTCAGATACATTGCATTTTCTTTTTAATTTAATTAGCAACTTGTGGGTGGGCTACCTTAAAAAACCTTATCTCGTACTTTTAAACTTAGGTTTAAAGAACTAGATAACTTTCAACACCTCAAAATAGTTGAAAAAGAAAAGCAAGGTTTAACCAAATAATTAATAAAAAATAATTTAAAGCTATTACAGAAAGTTTATGTAATTGATTTTCTCTCTTTAAAAGCAAGGATTTATTCAAAATGTCAACCTAACCTCTTTCACCTGTTTAATATATATATATATATATATATATATATATATATATATATATATATATATATATATATATATATATATATATATATATATATATATATATATATATATATATATATTATATATTTTTTTTTTTTTTTTTTTTTTTTTTTTTTTTTTTTTTTTTTTTTTTTTTTTTTTTTTTTTTTTTTTTTTTTTTTTTTTTTTTTTTTTTTTTTTTTTTTTTTTTTTTTTTTTTTTTTTTTTTTTTGTTTTTTTTTTTTTTTTTATGAAACAATTTTACACATCACCTAAGCTCACTGGCAGAGCCTTATTCAAGGAGGGGGTTTTAGATTAATAAGAGAATAAGAAAACCCCTACAAGTCCCACCTAAAACAAACTTCGTAGGTGAGCCCAGACTTGAACTTTAAAGTAATTTAGATTAAATTGGGAGGAAACACAGAAGTCGTATGACAATTTCACAAAACAAAGGTAACTGGAAAGAAGGAGGCATCAGGCGAACAAGCCTTGAGTTGACTATCCACGCAAAATTTATTTGTAGACATTGCACCCCTTGTGCTACAAGGCCGTCGTAAAAGCTGAGGTATACGAGTGGACACTTCCATTGAGCACGTGCCGCTGTAAGACCAAAAGAAAAGAGGCAAGACACCAACGTTAAGTCGCAAAGATAAAGAGTCAAGCGAATTAGAAAGTGTGACAATTTATAAGTCTTTTAGCCTTTGATTCAACCCTATCCAAAAGACAGGTGAAACCTGAGCCACCCCAGATATGAGAGCAGTACTCCATACAAGGGCGGATGAGACCCTTGTATAATTGGAGTAACTGCGAGGAAGAAAAAAATTCTCGCAGTCTAAACAGAACTCCCAGCTTCTTTGAGGCCGCCTAGCAACCATTGTGATATGAGGTTTCCAAGACATTTTTTTGTTTATGTGAAGGCCAAGGATGTTTATATTGTCAACAGGAGAGACGGGAGAACCATCGAAAGAAATAGAAAAGTTAGGAGGTGTCTTTGAGAGAGAGATTTCAAGAAGTTGAGTTTTTAAAGAGTTGAATTTCACAAGGTTGAGACGACCCCACTGGGAAATTCTATCCAGATCTGCAAGAATGGAATCGGAAAGATGTAAGACGAGAAGCAATTCTAGATGCAAAGGAAGGAGCAGATTTGAAATGAGTAGAAGAATGGAGGTTGAGTCATCGGCATATGAATGTATAGGGTTAGAAGAACAGCTGAGAAGATCATTAATGAAAAGTAAGAATAGAGTAGGAGACAGACAGAACCCTGAGGAACACCACTATTGACAGAAAAGGAGAAGAAGTCGCTCCATCAACAACAGCCGAAATGGAACGATTAGAAAGAAAACTAGACATAAGTAAGCAAAGAGAAGGAGGAAACCCAAAGGAGGGGAGCTTGGAAAGCAGTGACGCATGCCATACCCGGTCAAACGCCTTAGATATGTCAAGCGCCACCACGCAAGTCTCCCCATGGTCCCTAAGGGCAGAAGACCATAGATCTGTGAGATAGGAAAGTATATCACCAGTAGACCTCGAACGACGAAAGCCATACTGATGATCAGAAAGAAGGGAATGAGATTCCAGATGATCTAAGAAGTGAGAGTTAAGAAGGGTTTCAAAGATCTTAGACAGAATACAAGTGAGAGCTATAGGGCGATAGTTGGAAGGATCAGAGCGGCTACCTTTCTTCGGAATAGGTTGGACTATTGCGCGCTTCCAACACTGAGGAAAGTACTAGTATTGAGGCATAGAGAAAAAAGTTGAACGAGGGACGGAGCCAGCTCAGAGGCACACTCCCTTAAAACTCGGGGAGGAATGCCATCCGGGCCGCTTGCCTTCCTAACGTTCATAGACTTCAGAAGCCCATGCACCTTGGTCAAATGAAATCACAGGCAAAGGCATGGGACCTCTGAGAGGAGAAGAAGTAGTAGGAGGAGGATTGCCGGAGTCGTCCAGGGTTGAATTAGAGGAGAATAGGAGGCCGAAGAGATTAGCCTTTTCAGTTGGAGTGTTAGCAACAGAACCATCAGAGCGAATAAGAGGAGGAAAGGAAGATTTACAGAAATTGTTGGAGATGTTTTTGGCAAGAGGCCAGAAAGATTTTTCAGTAGGAGAATTTAGGAGCTCAGCACACCTTCGTTTGGTGAAAGTCTGCTTTGCTCGTCGAAGAATATCCCTGCAACGATTCCGATCTGAATGAAAATTAGCTAGAGTGATAGGAGAAGGAGAATTTTTCCACTGTCGATACGCAATGTCTCTAGCCTGAATGGCACGAGAACAAGCACGATCGAACCATGGATTTTGAGGAGAGAAGGATTTAGTTGAAGAAGGAATGAACCTGCTCATCCCATCAACGATTACAGCCCCCACCTTATCAGCAGAGACCGAAGCGTCTCCAGAGACAAAGCAGTCATTCCAGGAATAGTTAGCGTAGAAGCAACGCAAAGCCCCCCAGTCAGCCAGATCAAAGTGCCAGAAGATACGCTTAGGGCAGGGTGGAGCAGTTGGAGAGAAAGCATGAAAATTAAGACAAATTAGATTGTGGTCGGAGTTATATATATATATTATTATATAATATATTATATATATATATATATATATATATATAATATATATATATATATATATATATATATATATATATATATATATATATATATATATATATATATATATATATATATATATATATATATATATATATATATAATATATATATATCCCCCTTTATGTCTCCTCTGGTGAGAAAAAGCCTGAGGGCCACCAAATTCCACCAGAGTTGGAGGGAATGTCGAAATCGTCATCGACTAATGGCCGACACGGCATTTAAAACTGAGTAAGTCAACAGACAAAGGGATTGTGCTCCAAATTTTACCAATTGAACACACACAAGAATTCAGCATAGCTGTTAAGTCTTGGGTCAGAGAGTTAGACAGAAAAAGGATGAGACTATGCTGAAAGGCGTGGCGCGCAAGCCCTTCTTAGTGGAGGAATTATGCGACGTGAGAGTTCAGAAGAGCAGTGTCAGTTGTAATTGTCATAGCATAAAGAGAGATGAAACAATTCGACGGACAGAAAGAGACTGCAGAGTTTAGAGAGAGCGAAAGAGTTAAGACGAAAAACCCTATCCTCCACTCCTCCAGGAGAGTAGTATGAGTGGAACTACCCTACATGTTTGAGGCGTACTCCATACAGGGGCGAACGCCCCTATAAAGAGCGAGGAACTGGGATGGCGTGAAGATATTCTGAAGGCACCTCAGAACACACAAACTCTTAAAACCTTGTTTAGAAAGAAAAGAAATGTGATCCTTCTAAGATCACGAGAAAAAGAAACTGAACAAATTAAAGACAGAGACAGATATATATATATATATATATATATATATATATATATATATATATATATATATATATATATTATATATATATATATATATATATATATATATATATATATATATATATATATATATATATATATATATATATATATATAATATTATATATACACTCACATCGATGTTTACAAACTTCTACAGATGGAAGGTGACATTATCACAATGAAACTCCACCAAATACATATAGGGCCACAATAAAATAATAATAAACCGCTGGTTTACGTGATATCGAGAGGATAATATGGGGAATAACACAAACACTCTACACCATAGCTAAAGACGTTGCAGATTCCATAGGAAGAATGCTATAACTAGTGTTACAAAAATGGTAGGTGACATCATCTCGGGAACATCTCTCATACCAATTGCCATGGGAAGTCAGCTAAAGAAGCTGGTGTATTGAGAGGATATTACCGAAAGACAAGATTTACAACACGTATTAAGTACACTAAGGAACTCCTGCAGTTGCAGGCCGGTATGGTCTGCCGGTGCGAGTTATGTACCCAGACTTGGGGCTTACATTTTAAACACCTGTTGTAATGACGTTCCCCCTTACGTTTCCTGCTGCGTAATAAAACTCTGGTGTTTGTTTCACCTAATTTGTTGTACATAAAAGAGCGGCTTTAAGGCTCTGCTCTATATGACGTTCCCCCTTACGTTTCCTGCTGCGTAATAAAACTCTGGTGTTTGTTTCATTCCTAATTTGTCCCCTTGATGCCACATAAAAGAGCGGCTTTAAGGCTCTGCTCTATATGTATTCGGTGCAATTTCAGTGTCACGATGTCAACTTCCATCTGTAGAAGTTTGTAAACAACGTTGACCCCACACCTAAGGTGTGTGTGATATATATATAGATATATATATATATATATATATATATATATATATATATATATATATATATATATATATATATATATATATATATATATATATATATATATATATATATATATATATATATATATATATATATATATATATATATATATATATATATATATATATATATATATATATATATATATATATATATATGAGTTGACTAAAGAAGGAATATGGTTTAAGCCTTGAAAATGACTTTATTCACTGTGTCTCATCAATCAAAAATAAGAGTACGTAAAAAAGGTCAACTGTTCTAAGGTCACACTTGTAACCAACTATTTGCCACTGACTGGTATGCTTTCAAAATGAAAAAGTAATAAGGTAACAGAAAGAACATTGTAAGCAAAGAAAAAGAGCAAGAGATAAAAAATCCTTGAGGAACAAAGATTTATGGGATGAACAATGGCCATCAAAAATATCCGTAACAGCTGCTATAGAACGAATGGAAAGAAAATCTAAGAACTGATGACAAAAAGATTCATCAAAAAGCGTTTGATACGTCAAGCACAACAGCAAAAGATTTGACAAAATAAAACTACTTACTTTTTACCACTGTTAGAATATATGACTAGGTTTCTTAATATAAGAGCTGCAGTCAGACGAATACTTTTGGTAACAGGACCTTCCTTTTCCTAAAAGAGAGAGTTTAAGTATATATATATATATATATATATATATATTATATATATATATATATATATATATATATATATATATATATATATATATATATATATATATATATATATATATATATATATATATATATATATATATATATAATGTCTCCGGGGTTATTTAATTTATTTATTAATAAAGTGGTTAGTAAAATGGATAGGGTAGGGAAAGGGGTGAGAATGAGGGAACATGATGGTATGTGGGATGCTAATGTGTTGATGTATGCGGATGATGTGGTACTTTTGGCTGAAACACATGAAAATTTGAAAGTATTGGTGGATGAGTTTGTAAAGGGTTGTGATGATTTGGGTTTAAGAGTAAAGTGCTGTGGATGAAAAATGGGGAGGGAGGGGAGAGGGGTGTGGTTGAGGGAGATGATTTACAAATTAAAGTAGGTAGGGAGAAATTGGAGATAGTCACTGTATTTAAGTATCTGGGGGTGATTTTTGGAGAGGCTGACGTAAGTATGAGTGATGAAGTTGGTCATAGAATAAGAGAAGGGGAAAAGGTGTTAGGTGGTTTGAGGGATATTTGGGATAGAGGAAGGTTACCAAGGGAGGTGAAGGTGAGAATGTTTGAGGGATGGTGTATACCGGTGGTTATGTATGGGAGTGAAGTATGGAGGTTGAACGCTAGAAAGAGGAAAAAAATAGAAGTTTTCAAAATGAAAGCGGTTTGTGGAGTTAGTAGAAGAGATAGAGTCAGGAATGTTAGAATAAAAGAAATGTGTGGATGGAGAAAGAGCTTGGTTGAGAGAGCTAAACAAAGTATGCTGAGATGGTTTGGACATGTTTGTAGGATGAATGGAGAGAGAATGGATAAAAAGTTATTTGTTTCAGAAGTGGAGGGTGTAAGAGATAGGGGGAGACCGAGGGGAAGTTGGATGAGTAATGTCAAGGAGCTGTTAAGGGATAGAGGAAAGAATTGGGAAGAGGGTGTGTGGTTGACAGAGGATAGGAATGAATGGAAAAGATTGGTGAAGGGGTGAGTGTTTGGATGGATGTCGCCTGTGATAGATACCACCCCTACGATTGTGGGAAAGGTTGTAAGAATTATAAATAAAATAATATATATATATATATATATATATATATATATATATATATATATATATATATATATATATATATATATATATATATATATATATATATATATATATATATATATACTCACCACAGCATCCCTTTGATTAATAACTTCCAAAGCGTGTCTTTTGATGGCATGATATGCTGCATTAGGGGCATAGCCTGGATGGGGTGGTGGAGTCTGAGGTACCGGGATGTCCGTTTTACCAGAGGTTGCAATTTGTTGACGACGTAAGGCAAGGACTTGCAATAACTATTATAAGAAATGTTATTAGAAAATAAATATGGCATTGCGTACAATTAAATGAATGAACAATACCAATTTGCACATACACAAACAAAAAGAGAGAGGATATTACAATGAACAAAAAACTCTCTTTTCACACTTCCAAAAGTTAAGCAAGCAATGAGCTACAATCCTAAATATTACATAATTTACAACATTAAATAAAAAATGAAACCATCATAAAATTATTTCATTATAAAGAACATTACAATTATTTCTTCATATTGTTATCACTACAATTATGGTTATCATTTTTGTTTTTTAATAATAACAAGCGAGTTTTTAAATGTTTGGATTGCAGATGTGTAAGGGAGAGAAAATGAAATATTGAAAGAAGAAAATGAAAAAATTAAAAGTAGAACCAGGACGAGTGATTGATAAGAGTTTCTATTAGAAGGATTGAGAATACGTTCGAAATGGTTCTCATCATTAAAAATATGTTTAATATTTTTTGTTTTTGTTTTTTTAGGTTTATCCATTTCTTTTGGCTTTAAGTAAATAATTTATTAATAAGGATAAAGAGAAGTCTCTTTGTTCATTCATATAGCTATCTAAGCTTGGAGTCACTGTTAAATATCTTCTGAAGTAATTATTATTGACCAGGAAAGGATAGTGTGGGGAATCCAGATTTTTCCGCTGGCTTTACACATTTTTTATTGTGTTGAGAGAAGTCAGCCTAGATAGTAGAAAAAGGGTACTATCAATAATCATGTTATGATTATATATCCAATTTATACCAGACAAGGGACCAAGGGGATGTTTCCCATGCAAGTGAAATTAATTCCTTTGTTGCATTTCCTATTGTAAAATTTATTAAATAGGTTGTAGCTAAATAATAAATTATAAAAACCATAATAGTTATTTGTTTTTTTCCTTTTTCAAATGGGTTAAGAGGAAAACTGAAGTGTTTATCAACGTTAGTGAGCAGCAATTTATTTTAATGTTCATTTACTCAATAGAGTTTATACGATTTTGCTTTTTTTTTTTGATGGTTTAATATTCAGAATGTTTTTCTACTATAGTTATTTTGAAAATTATTTTTTTTAAGCTTAGTTGAATTAATGTGAGGAACCTTGTTATCCAAATATATATAAAAAAATAAGAATACAAGTAAGAATATGGAGCATAAACACGTTACAGACTTACAAAAAATTAAATTCCTAAATTAAATAAAATACCTTCATTAAAAAATATATACATTTCCTTTATAATAAAGATTTAAAAACCAACAAGCGTAACTAACCTGTTCATTACAATGTCGATCATGAATGTGAGTCATGGCACTAAATCTCTTCCTAACCATGGCGTCACAACCAACCCATTGGCAGGTCAGTTCAACAATATGAGGAGGACAATGAATTTTGCAAGCATGATGATACACCTGGCCTGGTGTGCTGAATACTTGATTGCAACCCCGCCACTCGCAAACATAGTACAAACCCGAAGATGTTTTAGGTCTTCTGGCAACTCCAGAGGATAGAACTTGAGGAGCAGGTATATGGGGTGTCGAAACTGATATAGGACCACTGGACTGGGTAACTGGTGTTGCTATTGGACCACTTGGAGGAGGTGCAACACCTCCTCCAGTGTGAACTTGAACAGAAACCATATTTGGAGAATAAACATTAGAATTTGGTTCATGTGAGGCAACGCTACTTTTAACAACTCTTATAGGAGCTGGGGTAATCGTCTGCTGAGGGGTATTAGCTGAAGACGACACAACCTGAACTACTTGCCTTGGAAGAACCACAGGTCCACTTTGAGGCTGATTACTGGACACCACCATCTTAGGGTTAGGTAATATAATTAAATGTTTTTTGAGCCCCTTGCCCACCCTGCGTTTGAGGTGCTAAAAACACAGTGTTACCTACCGTACTACCCTGTACCAGCATTTGGCCTTGTCCTTGGGACCCTCCACTCATTACAACATGTTGACCTCCTTGATTACCACCCACCATCACTTGCTGACCATTCGCTGTGGTAAATATCATGGTCTGGCCACCAGTATTTACTACTGCTTGACCTTGACTTACTCCACTTACAACTAACTGACTTTGACCAGAACCTCCATGCAGTAGTACTTGCCCTTGACCACCACTTTGAACCAGCACTTGATTATGCCCATTAGTGCTTTGTACAAGAACTGGATTCTGGCTGCTTGAAGGAACACTAACACTTTGCATAATAACCTGCCCTGATAAACTCCCACTTTGAGGAACTAATATATTTTGACCTCCAGCCTGTGGTAGAAGAACCTGACCCCCAAGAACTTGGCTTAATTGGTTTCCATGAAGAATAACCTTTTGGCCACCCTGGCCATGTGCTATAACTTGCTGAATAACTTGGCCACTTCCTGATGTAATAACAGAACCGCCTTGGGTAGCAATCATCTGTGTCTGACCACTACCTATAACAGGGGTTGTGGAACATGTAGTAATAGCTTGTCCTTGGCTCTGAGTGGTATATGTTATAACTTGGGAGTGATGTGGAGTTCTTTGTGCAATAATTTGATTAGCTGTTCCTGCTGATATTATCTGTGGACTTTGTTGAACTATAACACTACCCTGAGAGGACGGCCTCTGAATAATCATCTGCCCTTGAGGTGTCATGACAGTTTGGGAAGCTATACCAACTTGACCTCCGGTTGAAGTTGCCTGCTGGCCCTGATTTAAAATCACCTGATGCCCTTGCGATAAAACCTCCCCATCATTTCCATTCTGACTAACATATAAAGTTATCCTACTGTCTTGACCAGCTCTGGGGTCTTCAATGGCCAAACGCTTTACTGAGCCTTGGTTATCAGGCGTAGCTGGACGCTTAATACCAACCTGAGTACTTTCCATTTGACCATTTGAAGGTCCATTAACTCGAGCGTAAGGCATATGACTTACAACCTGAATGCCCTTCTCCGTTACACGCAAATCCTTTTCCACCATTCCATTTAAAACATCTCCTCCTAGGGTTTCCTTTAAGAGATCAGCAAGGATATTCTTTTTTTCATTCTGTCCATCTCTAAATAGCGGTGCCTCATCTTCCTTATCCTTTATACCATTTTGAAAAATTCCCTCAAAACTTAATACTTTTTTTGATTCAGACGAGTTTATTTCCTCCTCTGATTTTATAAACTGAAAAAGAAAAGAAAAATAGAACTTGTCTCGTTATTTCGTCAATAGGTAAGTGGGTTTCAATAGATAAAAGAGAAATATTTACAGAATGTGTTTTAAAACTCAAATAAGAAATTGTAAACAAATACCAACAAATAAACTAAAATCTAAAAACCTGACTACTACAAATAGTTACTTAAAATTTTCGGCATATAAAATTGAAATCAACTCTGAAGTTTTGATTTAAAATACAAAAAAAAAACTTTATTGTACAGCATAAAATTTTATTATATGATATAGCGAAGTTTATTATAAACAACTTTTTAGTCCAATTAAAGCATTTAATAAATTATAATTTAAAAGTTTCCTAACGCTAAAATAATAAAATCCGATATATATATATATATATATATATATATATATATATATATATATATATATATATATATATATATATATATATATATATATATATATATATATATATATATATATATATATATATATATATATTAGTGATGGGGCGATTAATCATCATTGTGAAAACTTTTTAAATTTCATTGTCATCGTCAAATTTTCTACAATCATCATAATGGTCAAAAAATTGTTAATCGTCCCATCACTATATATATATATATATATATATATATATATATATATATATATATATATATATATATATATATATATATATATATATATATATATATATATATATATATATATAATGAGTGAATTTAGATACATAAAATACGCTATTAAACACTAGCTTAAACCTGTAAAAATATAGTTTGTACCAAAAGAATTACAAATGGTAAAAATTTGCAACTTACCTCATTACATATTCCATTGAAAGGAACGGTCTTATTACTTTCCGTAGTATCTGATGATGATTCCGTTTTTAACATATTCCTTGATACCTATAAATAAATGTAAAAATTACATCACAAATTAAACAAATTATGAACAAGAGATATAAAACTAATATATTCATCATTGCAATATCTTTGAAAACAATCGGTTAGTGAAGGCAATTTAACTAAAATAAAAATAAAAGTGAACTCTCTATTTACAAAGTCCATTCACAGCTGATATCCAACATTACTGTTGAATTTCATTTAGATTATTCTCTTACAAGTGAAGTCCTTTGACACCATTCGGTTAGTGATACGTAAACACCACCACACGAAAAATCAAAAAGCGATAGATTTAAATGTTATTAGTAATGCAAAAGTATATAATAGGCTAATGGAATCATTTTGAATTGTTAGAATATCATTTATATATGTTATAATTATTTTAGGATGAAGTAATATAATAAATAACGAAAAACGAATTTTATTAATAAGAAAATTAAATAGACTACTTGAATTTTTTTTTTTTTTTAAATCTTACAAGCAAAATGGTTCCATCATTTGTTTAATTTAAAACCATAGTGCGACCCAATTCTTAATAGTGCCCTGTGGATGTAAAAGAAGCAAGATAAAAGCTTATGTTTTATGGCACTGCTGTTTACCTGGACGCATCCAGGGGTGACATGTCTGCTTGTAAAAGTGCCACAAGTTGTTCCCACTTTGGAGACCACCATCCCAGATGGGTTATATCCTTGCGTTAAGGATGGCTGAATAAAACTTCTTGATATTGATGGAAGCATAGTTTGAGGTTGATTAGATGTACCAGAGGTTTCTGCTTTTTGGTGTGGCTGAATAAAGGTGTGGTTGTTAACCGAAAGATGTGGCTGGGGTGACTGATGTTGCTGTTTTTGAAAAACTGTTGACTGGTAAGGTGATGACTGATTGTGGCCACTTATATGAACAGGAGAAGTACTGTACTGAGGAATCATTGTTGTGGTTACCTTGTTGGCTAACAGACTTTTGATCAAAGAAGAATTATCACTTCTTGGGATTGTATGAGCGCCTGTCTGACCCGATTGTGTTCCGCTGTAAGATGGGGAGGGATTTGGGGATATAGCAACCCCCCCAGACACTCCCTTAAGGTAACAAAATAAAGGATAAATAAGGTATACATGATAAAAAATTAAAAAATAAAATAAAATAAAATAAAATAAAAAATAAAATAAAATAAACAAATCATAATTCAAGATTCTTTACCTGATGCTGAACTATCTTCACAGGAGAAGGAGAATTCCTCAATGGTGCTGATAGCTGAGCTTTCAAAATGGAACCTTGGGATGGTGATACAACAAGCTGTGGTTGTTGAGACACAACTGCTTTGGATTCTATGGAACAGGTTGTATTAGGAGCTGCTTTTCGAATGTTAGATGCTGTTACAATAGGAGTGGGTGTAAGGTGGATATTAGAATTATTCAAATTCTGTCCTGAACTATTCTTTGTATCAGCGACTGCAGGAACTGTTACGCCTTCTTTCCTCCTTATTCCATTATAATGCCACTTTTCGGTTCCATCTTCCACAGGGCGTCTACTAGGGCCTACACTAGTGCCAAATACTTTCCTAGAAAGGATATATATATATATATATATATATATATATATATATATATATATATATATATATATATATATATATATATATATATATATATATATATATATATATATATATATATATATATATATATATATATATATATATATATATATATATATATATATATATAATTTCTTAATGCTATCATCATTGTAAATATGCTTAATGTTTTTGTTTCTTCTTGGTTTGCAGGCTTGTTGTCTATCCCTTTTGGCTTTATGTAAATAATTTACTACTAAGTATAAAGAGTAGTGTCATTATTTTTTTAACTATATAGCTGTCTAGGTTTAGGGTAACTTAAATATCTTCTGAGATATTTGTTGACCTGGAAAGGATAGTGTAGTGTAGGGAATCCGAATTTTTCAACTGGCTTTGCGTTCTTTTATTGAGTTGGGAGCAGTCAGTCTAGGTAGTAGACACAGACGCTATCAGTAATAAATCATTAAAATTAGTTATCCCATTAATACAAGACAAGGGACCAAGGAGATCTGTTTCCAGGGTAAGTGAAATTCCTTTGTTGCATTTTCGATTGTAGAATTTAATATATAGAGCGTAGTTAAACAGTGGTAACAGTATTAAGTTTCTAAAGATGAATGTGAGTGGTGAAGAAAAGAAGAGATTACTGAGAAAGAAACAAATTATGATTATCCAGCATTTTCAGGGAAGATAGGAGAGTATAATGATTGACTGATACTTGATAAGTGCTTAAGGATGAATAGAAATACACAGGTATTATGATAAGAATAGCTTTAATTGGGACGGCTTATGAAGTGGTAAAAAACTGACACGAAAATAATGAAATCTAAGGAGGAAATAAAGAAAATATTGTGGAAACTGGATGAGATAATCAAAGAAGACACAAGAATAGAGCATATGGAAAAGGAAATATAGTTTTTCAAAACTGAAAAAAAAGAGAGGAAGAAAGTATGAAGAAATACATTAAGGTACGAAGAAGCATCAAGTAAATGTGAAAAAGTAGAGGGAGGAAAAATGAGTGAGGGAATGAGTCATTTGTTATTTGGTACGAGAATGACTTGAGGATATTTTATTTTATTGGGAGCTTGTGGTAAAGAAGAATATAAGTATTCAGTGGTTAAGAGTGACTTGGGGATAATATTTGATGAAAGGAGTGAGAAAGAGAAAACTAGTAAGAAAAGTAAGGAAGAGGATTGGATGGGAAGGGAGGAGGAAAGATATAGTAAAAGAGAGAAAGGAGAGAAAAATTAGTTATATGTATTTTAAGTGGACAGAGAAGTCATGTGGCAAGATACTGTACAAAAAAAAAGATTACTTCTTTTTTTTGTAAAAAGAAAATGGACACATCGCAAGAGAATGTAACAAAAGAGGAAGAAGAGAAGAAATGGTTAAGAGAAGGAAGTAGAAAAAGTACTTTGGATAAAACAGGATAATGAGGAGAAGAATGAATTAGATTTTGGCGAAATAGAAGGAATTTTCGATACTGGATGCAATAAAACTTTGTGGAGAATTGTGGCTGCAAAAGATACTGCTGAGGTTAACAGCAGAAGAGGTAAAAAAAGATGAATAGGGAACATGAAAAGTTGGAAAGGTTATTTTTATTCGGAAATAGTGAGCATAAAGCTTGAAAATTGTGTTTATCCCATGTGTATTGGGAGGACAAAGTGAAAATAAGAACGGAAATTGTTAAAGATGTTCCATGACTGCTCCCAACTCAATAAATTTGAGTTTCGGTTAGGAAAAAGAGAGATGATGCGCTCGACAAAGGGGGAATTAGAAAAAAGATCACGAATGTTACAGAAATTAATAAAAAAAGAACATCGTGTGACGGGGCAAGCAGAACGCAGGGTACTGGCGGCAACATTCCCATCATCGGAGGCCGCAAACTCTCAGGTGATGGTGGGGTGAGGAGTGGATGAAGGGCATTCTTTGGATACCGCTCCTCGAAGAATCTTTGAGGCTGCTCTGAGTTTCACCATTTTTTTTTGTTTTTGTTTTAGAAAGGCAATGTAAGAATAAGCGCTTGTGAATTTGTTGGAACATGAGAAAGCAGTCGGGGGAAGAAGAAGTGGGAGTATAGACACTCAAATATGAGGCGAGGATGCACTAGAGACCCTCTGAGAAGGTGAAACGCGAAAAGGAACGAACCAAAGGGCAACGGTGTGAAACGGAATGGTCTAGACTATACTGTCACTCCCCGGGTTATGTCCAATGGGAGGTACTTGCATCGATTTTTACGGCGCTACGTTCTCCCCTATATATATATATATATATATATATATATATATATATATATATATATATATATATATATATATATATATATATATATATATATATATATATATATAATATATATATATATATAATCATGTACCTTGGTTACCATCTTAATATGTTACTAATTGATTAATTAAGGATTAAAATAAAAATAAACTACTTAAAGAAAACAAACCAAATGGTATGAAGTAAATGGCGTGAAAATAAATTGAAAAGCAGTTTTATGCATTTGAAAAAATAAACTTTTAGTGGAAAGCAACATATCAATGTTCTGGAAATAAAATTTTCGGGAAACGACGTTTTAAAATATTACGTAACATTAATAAAAGATTACCTAATTTAATTAATTAATTAAATAATTAAATAAATAAACAATTAAGAATAATAAGTTGATATACGTTATACGAAGAGTTAACTGTCCTAATTTGACAAAAATTGGATCTGCAGTTACAGAGATATAGAATATAAGCCAAAAAAATGTAATTAACGGTTAATTAAATTAAGTAATAAATTAATTGAAATTAAGTAATAAATTAATAGAAAATTTGGAAAATCACGAAAAACAATGTTTCGTAATATTCGAAACTTTGCAGTCAAAGAAACTAAACATTCCAAAAAATGTAAGCCAAAAGGAATGAGTTACTTAAAAAAATCTGGTATCAGTATCGGTCATTTTTAGCCGATACCGATACTTCACTCCATCCCTATATATATATATATATATATATATATATATATATATATATATATATATATATATATATATATATATATATATATATATATATATATATATATATATATATATATATAGTGAAGTGCATATATACTAAGAGTGTGGCTAATATAGAGTGAATGAATTACTTTTTCCTTTGTATTTTTATAAAATATAATTAAATAAAGATCCTAATGTGATGAGAAGTGAGACTTTAGAAATTTTCCATTCGGGAATCCGAAGGCAGACCTAAGAAATTTGAACAGTCAAAGTCTGGAAGTTGGGGTCAAACATTTCAAAATTAAAGAATGGAAATCAGGAATCAGATACTTTTTTTTTTTTTTTATCATTATTTCGGTGACCTTGACCTAAGTGTCGATACATCATAGATCCATAGTTACGTTTTTACTTTTGTTTCTTTTGTGCACTCGAGAAATACTTTCATTGTAAGAATAAAGTTCAACCTTTCTATTAATCATTGCTTTATTAGTTAGCTTTTAATTAGTTGTGGTTAATAACTTTTAATAATACTGGTATCGTCATTGGCATCATTATCGGGATCAGCAGTTTTTGATATTAATATCACTCCATTCCTTTATATATATATATATATATATATATATATATATATATATATATATATATATATATATATATATATATATATATATATATATATATATATATATATATATATATATATATATATATATATATATATATTACCTGACACAATTAGAGAGCAGAACTGGATTTAGGCCTGTTTTCCTTCCCATGGCATGCATGGCAGCCGCAAAATGTCTGTAAACAATTGCCTGTTCTATTGCAAAATTTGGACAAGCAATATAATTTTTTGTAACCCAATTTGTTACAAACTCTTCAACTTCTGGAGGAACCTAAAGAAAAACAAACAAAAAATAATTGAGAAATCAGTGTTATTATTGTAAAGAATACAAGACTTAAAAAAATAGGTATTATAGTAGGGCTACTGCCGTAACTAAAATCTGCTACCTGGTAAAAAAAAAAATAGGTTAAGTCCTATTAATTATTATCTGGATTACAAGATAATTTTACCATTATTAAAATTTTAATTTCATTATACTAAAAATTCCTTTAAATATAATTTTTTTTATAATTGTATAGTTAGTTATAAATTTTAGGTTATACGTTATCCTACATATTTAATGTATGAGTATAATTTATTACTGGACTTTTTCCACATTTGTTGAATTGTAAATAGTTTCCTTTAACACAATTTAAATAGAGAGAAAATGTGTGAACATACAAACAAGTAATTTAAATCGATCCTACTTTATTTCCATAATTAACAATCTTATTACCATAAGTTAATAAGATTAAAATGTTGGTATACATAATTCCATCAACAATATTCAATTTTAAAATAACTTACCACTCTCTTATTCGGTTCTGAAAGTTTGGGCAATACTTTTGGGTTACTCCCAACTGAAGTAGAAGTGACAGTAGCTGTCTGAGAAGTTGTTACTCCGGTTTGTGACGTACTTGTGGTAGTTGTAGTTGTTGAAGACTGACTAGCTGCTGATACAGTAGCATTTTCAGGTTCACTTACAACACCCGTAACTGTTTCTACAACCTGCACAAATGTCATTAAGTGAAATAAATACATGGAAAAAGTCATCATATAAACTAAAACGCCAAATGTTTTACTTACCTTCATTCCTATACAAGCTTCTGGGCCATAACTTTGTGCTTCCACAGTCAATAATGAAATAAGAGTTTGGACAGACCCCTTTGCTCTAACAATAGCATTACATGAAGAAGACCCCATTGATGAAAGTGAATACAAACACTCTAATGTATAAATAAGTAGCATAATATCATGAATTGTAAGATAACGACAAATCTGGTCATAAACCTGAAAGAAAAATGATACTATCAGCTCAAAAAGTATCATTAATCTGAAAATATATAAATATATAAAAAATATATAAAATATATATATATATATATATATATATATATATATATATATATATATAATATATATATATATATATATATATATATATATATATATATATATATATATATATATATATATAGGCGGGGGCTATCTATTGACTTTGCCAATGTCCGTGGCCTTCGATCTAATCTCGCGTCTGTTGAACACTACCTCACTACCTCTCGTCCTAACCTTTTACTCCTGTCTGAGACCCAGCTGGACAGGGATTCTTTCTCTAGCAATCTTAATGTCTCTAACTACAACTTTTTTCATAATTTCCGTCTAAATGGTGGAGTCTGTGCCTATATTAACATAAACACTCCTGTGACACGTCTCGTAAATCTAGAATCTCCTAATTTCGATGTTTTATGGCTTAAAATCTGTCTTCCTACTACTACAATTATCTTGTGTTTCTGCTACTGTTCCCCTAATGGAACAGATTTTCCAGTTTTTTTTCAATATCTTACTACTACTCACGAGACTGTCACTTCTTCTCATCCAAATGCTGAAGTCCTCTATTTAGGGGATTTCAACGTACACCACACTGAGTGGTTGGGTTCCTCTCATACTGATACAGGTGGGAGGGAGGCCAAATCATTCAGCATTCTTAACGATTTGGAGCAGTTGATTAGGGAACCCACACACATTCCAGATCGTCCTAACCAATTCTTGAATACACTTGATTTATGCTTCACCACTACTCCTTCTAGTCATAAATACACCATTTTCCCTCCTATTGGTAACTCTGACCATAACCTTATAGCTCTTAGTTATAATGCTTTCTCTCCAACAGCTCCACCATGCCCTAAACGTACTTTCTGGCACTTTAATCGGGCTAATTGGGGGGCAATGCGCCGCTTCTTTGCTAACTATCATTGGAGTGAATCTTGCTTTGTCTCGGGGGACGCTTCTGTCTCTGCTGAAAAGGTAGGGGCCGTAATCCTTGACGGGATGGGCAGATTTATTCCATCTTCAACTAAATCTTTTTCTCCTCAAAATCCTTGGTTCGATGGCAATTGTTCTCTTGCCCTTCGGGAGAGAGACAATGCTTATCGTGAATGGAAAAACTCTCCTTCTCCTATCACTCTTGCTAATTTTCATTCAGCTCGGAATCGTTGCAGGGATGTTCTTCGACGGACTAAGCGTACTTTCATAAAAAGGAAGTGCGCTGACCTCCATGGCTCTCCTACTGATAAAAATTTCTGGCCTCTTGTCAAAAATATCTCTAAAAACTTCTGTAAATCTGCCTTTCCTCCTTCTTATTCGCTCTGATGGTTCTGTAGCTAAATCTCCTTCCATTTTCATCTAATTCCACCCTGCTCGATTCTGACATCCCTCCTCCTACTCCTTCTCCTCTCAGGTGTCCCATGTCTCTGCCTGTAATTACTCATGATCAGGTGCATGGGATCCTGAAATCTATGAACGTCAGGAAGGCCAGTGGCCCGGATGGCATTCCCCCTCGTGTTCTGAGGGAGTGTGCTTCCGAGTTAGCGCCTGTCCTCGTTCAGCTCTACTCTCTATGCCTTAATACTAATACTTTTCCTCAATGCTGGAAGCGTGCGTTTGTTCAACCGATCCCGAAAAAAGGTAGTCGCTCTGACCCTTCTAACTATCGACCTATAGCTCTCACTTGTGTTCTATCTAAAATTTTTGAAACTCTTCTCAACTCTCATTTCCTGGATCATTTGGAGTCTCATTCTCTTCTTTCTGATCACCAGTATGGCTTTCGACGCTCGAGGTCAACTGGTGACATACTTTCCTATCTTACTGATCTATGGTCTTCTGCCCTTAGGGACTTCGGGGAGTCTTGTGTGGTGGCGCTTGACATATCCAAGGCTTTTGACCGGGTATGTGGCATGCGTCACTGCTCTCCAAGCTCCCTCCTTTGGGTTTCCTCCTTCTCTTTGCTTACTATTGTCTAGTTTTCTCTCAGATCGTTCCATTTCGGCAGTTGTAGATGGAGCGACCTCTTCCTCCTTTTCTGTCAACTGTGGTGTTCCTCAGGGTTCTGTTTTATCTCCAACCTTATTCTTACTTTTCATTAACGATCTTCTAACTGCACTTCTAACTCTGTTCACTCTTATGCTGATGATTCAACTCTGCATTCTTCTACTCATTTTGCTTCTAGACTTGCTTCTCGTCTTCAACTTTCCGATTCCATTCTTGCCGATCTGGATGGGATTTCCCGGTGGGGTCATAGCAACCTTGTAAAATTCAACTCTTTAAAAACTCAACTTCTTCACATCTCCCTCTCAAAAACACCTCCTAACTTTCCTATCCTCTTCGATGGCTCTCCCGTCTCACCTGTAAATAACATTAACATTCTTGGTCTAAACATAAACAACAAACTGTCTTGGAAACCACATATCACAATGGTTGCTAAAGCGGCCTCTAAGAAGCTGGGAGTTCCTGTTCAGATTGCGAGAATTTTTTTCTTCTGAGCAGTTACTCCAAATATATAAGGGTCTTATTCGTCCTTGTATGGAGTACTGTTCTCACATTTGGGGGGGCTCCGGCTCCTCCTCTCTTCTGGATAGGGTTGAGTCAAAAGCTAAAGAGATTAATAAACTGTCCCCTACTTTCAAACTCACTTGACCCTCTGTCTCTGCGACGTGACGTTGGCGCGCTATCTCTTTTCTACAGGTAC
This sequence comes from Armadillidium nasatum, assembly GCA_009176605.1. Taxonomy (NCBI): domain Eukaryota; kingdom Metazoa; phylum Arthropoda; class Malacostraca; order Isopoda; family Armadillidiidae; genus Armadillidium; species Armadillidium nasatum. The sequence continues at coordinate 35,954 of SEYY01011275.1, read as the reverse complement.
TACAATGGCAGGTGCTCGAGGGAATTGGCCTCTCGCATTCCTCCACCGTTGCGTCGTCCTCGTTGCACAAGGGGTGCCCTGCTTTCGCACCAATTTTGTGTGGACGTAGGAAATCCCAGGCTAGCCCGTTGTGGTACCTCTTTCTTTCCAGCCACCTCTATTCTGTGGAACTCTCTACCATCATTTATTTTTCCTCCTGTATTTAATCTTCCACTCTTCAAGGCTTCCGTCTGCGCCCACCTGAGGGCTGTGCGTTAGGTGTGTGTATGTGTGTTTGAATGAGCTTTGTGCATGTGTGTGTGCCCCCTCCTTGAAAAGGGCTCTGCCCGTGAGTGGTGGCGTTCTGTAAAAAAAAAAAAAAAAAAAAAAAAAAAAAAAAAAAAAAAAAAAATATATATATATATATATATATATATATATATATATATATATATATATATATATATATATATATATATATATATATATATATATATATATATATATATATATATATATATATATATATATATCAACATACCAGTTGTTCAATATTTGCGCTAAGGATCTCTTCATTAGGATCACTCATGGCAAGTCTGTTAAGTACTTCTAATGATCTTAAAACAAGTGCTCTATCTTGCGATGAGACTCCTTGACAGATTGTCGTTATTAATAATGATGATGTTGGATCTACAGCAGGGTCCTTCATTAGAATTTCAGCAGCGATATTGCCCAATGTGTCTAAAGCACCAACTGCCAATCCACCCCACCGAGAACATATGCACAATACCAGAAACCTAAGACCAAAATACAAAACTTTAAAATTTATGAAACATTAACAATCACTAGATCATATTTAAAATGAATTCTAAATAACATAAAAGAAAAAATTTTTTTACGTTACTCACCTTAAGCACGTATTGGATTGAGCCAACGTAGGAATATTGATTTCTTCAAAACTTAGGTTTCTTAGAATATGTAAAACTTGAGAGATTCTTGTTCCTTCAGAATCTAGTAAACCAAGGTCTCTACCCAAATGAAATATTTCACTGTCTTCTGGTTCAAGTCTTAAGTCTATTTCACATGATAAAACTTGTTCTAAATTACCACCCATAGAATCTTTACTTTTCTTAACACTTGAACAAAATTGAGGAAAACGATTAATTTTCTTCCCTCTTTGGTCTTCATTTCGGGAGTCTGCGTATTCACTATCTTCTCTCTCATCACCACTAAAACCTTCCAGGTCACACAAGCTATTCAGCTTATGATTTAATTCTCCAGGCAATCCACATCTCTCCTTTCCTAAAGATAATCTATTTACAGAAGAACCAATAATGCTCCCTACTGAACCTGAAGGCTCATAACAATCAGGACTTAAAAGGTCCAGTACACTTTTATCATCAATGGAATCTATCCAAAACTGGACTAGACTTTTTCCCTTCGCTTCTTTATAATTTGATATAAAATATTTTTGTGTCTCTCTATCTCTAAAAACTCCAGTATGGGAAAGCATGAAATCCAAGAGACGAGGACATTGAGGCAACTGCAATGTGTGTTTCCCTTCATTACTAAGCAGCGTGCACATATTGAAGGCAAAATCATGCTCATTAGGGAGAGGACAAGACAAAGACAAAGCCAATCTATCATATATTGACCCTTTGTACTGATCAGTGGACATACCAGAGTTGCTTCGGACAGAATCTAAAATATATATATATATATATATATATATATATATATATATATATATATATATATATATATATATATATATATATATATATATATATATATATATATATATATATATATATATATATATATATATATATATATATATATATATATACTCTTGGGTTAAAAATGATGAAAAATAGAAAAAAGGTCTATTCGGGGATTTAGATTTTTATATTTTGGTATCAAAAGATCACACTAAAGTTATTCAATATTACTTCTATAGATCCGTTTAATAATTTAAAATAATAAAATAGTTATAGGAAAAAACTGTAAATCATTTTTTAGCCGAGAATGGGGAAGGAAATGAAAAATATGTCATGAAATGATTGATGTTGCTTAATGTCCTAAAAGATGCACTTGTATATGAGCTCTTCTGTCATCTTCTGTGTCTTTTTTTATGGTGATTTTCAGTTATTTTTAATGCTCAAACTTTCAAATGATTTATCACTTTAAAAAAAAATTTTTTAATTATATTTGCTAATATTTGAAACATAACCTATAATAAAGAGTGCTTAAAAAAAAAAAAAAGGTAAGGTAAATAATAATAATAATAATAATAATAATAATAATAAAAAATTTAATAAAAAATTTTTTTAAAAATGTGGCTAAATTAATTTTGGTAAAATGTGACAGAGATAAAAATTGATTACCTATTGGGGTGAAAAATGATAGTTTTTGGATTAAGAAATAATAATAATAATAATAAAACTATCCTTTTTATCTTAAAAAACAAATTTTTCATGGGATAAAAAATCATCTTAATAGGCTTGACTATGGAACTTAAGTTTTGAACTTCAAAATTTAATTTTTTTGTCCCTTTTCAGTTATGTAACTTCAATTTATATTACTTCATCTGAATATATAGAAGTAGATGATATTGTTATAAAAGTTGTCAGTAATGCTTGGAAAAACCTCAGTGATAAAATTAAAGCAACTTTTACTTATCAAATTTGGGTACTATTATTATACTGAGGATATTTAGTTTACTGCTAGTCTGCTACAATGAATTAGATAATGAGTATTAGATGATTAAGCAGTTAATTTCTAATATCCTTATATAAAGAAATTACATTAGGTGATTAAACAATAAAATTATAATATGACTTCACAAGCTGAGACGTACACAGTACAGACTGTACAGCAGCCTGTTGTTACTAGCAAACTTAACGTTATAATTTTCTTATTTTATAAATTTTTTGTCCTGTTTTATTGAGCTATATTATATATATATATATATATATATATATATATATATATATATATATATATATATATATATATATATATATATATATATATATATATATATATATATATATATATATATATATTTCAAAAATTGTGTCAATATCATGGGGAAATAGACTAACAGTAGTATAATTGAGTACAATACTGTATTACACTACTATTAGTCTTTTGCTGCATGATTTTGACGCAGTTTTGAAAATTAATGAATGAATAAATAAATAAATAAAAATTACCCAATAAAAAAAAAAAAAAAAGAGGCAAAAAATTTATAAAATAAGAAAATTGTAACGCTCGGCTAACTAATAAACTATAGCCTACAGGCTACTGTACAGTCTGTACTGTGTACAAGTATGTCAACTTGCCAAGTCATATAAATTTGTTGTTTAATCACCTAAATATAATATTAGCTTGATATAATGATAATTAGATTTTAACTGCTTAATCAGCTAATAATCATAATATAAATCAATGTAGCAGACTAACAGTAAAC
>SEYY01011275.1:0-30000 GCA_009176605.1 Armadillidium nasatum | reverse complement strand
GATTGAATATATTCAATGATCATAAAATTTAGGTTTTCAGCAATCTGTAACACACCTATTTATTTTGTAGTCACATTGCTAAACAAAACTTTTGATAAGTGATATAGGGTTGGTGCCACCAAGACTTTGCATCCAACTTGCTCTAATGCAAAGCATTTTTTTCATTAATTTCTGCAATATTCGCAGTCTTCAATGCAATTTCCATTTTGCTGAATGCCACCATCTCTTCTTTTAGACTTAACCTCTTATTCTTGACAGAAACTCTGATGCTTGAACGTTCTGATAGCAAACCATTTTATGTTTCCTCTTACTGTTTCTAGGTTATGCATATGCATATGAGAGTTGGAAAAGTTTTCAAAGATCTTAGACATAATACAAGTTAAAGCTATAGGGCAATAGATATAGGGATTAAAGAGGCTACCTTTCTTCGGAATAGGTGGATTAATGCGTGCTTTCAACACGCATATAACCAACAACTTTAAAGTACTAGTACTGAGGCATAGATAAAAAAGTTGAACGAGGGACGGAGCCAGCTCAGAAATACACTTCCTTAAAACTCGCGAGGAAAGCCATCCAGGCCGCTTGCCTTCCAAACGTTCATAGATTTCAGAAGTCCAAGCACCTGATCAAATGTAATCACACGTAAGGGCTTGGGACATCTGAGAGGAGAAGAAATAGGAGGAGGATTGCCGGAGTCATCGAAGGTTGAATTAGAAGAGAACAGGAGGTCAAAGAGATTAGCCTTTTCAGTTGCAGTGTTAGCAACAGAACCATCAGAGAGAATAAGAGGAGGAAAGGATATATATATATATATATATATATATATATATATATATATATATATATATATATATATATATATATATATATATATATATATATATATATATATATATATATATATATATATATATATATATATATATATATATATATATATATATATATATATATTATATTATTATACATTAACTATTTCCCGCATGATGCAGGGTGGAGTCGACTGCAAGAAAATTCCTGCAGTCGTACATGGGAAGACAAAAAAAATTGTTAAAAGGAATCCCAACCCCTAGAACCATGCGAAGAACTATGCTTCATGATTCAGCATTGTCGCCCAATAGAAACTAGTGTTTTTAAATTTTATGTTGTTAATGCTAATGCTGAATTTTCCCATAAGCGGAAAGTCTTTTAACTGAAAGTTTTGTTGCTCCTCCATAAAATTTTGAATATAATTTAATTGCGATTTATGTAATTTTGTTTTTTGAAAATATATTTAAAAAATTTATATTTTAAAATAAATCTGGTATTATTTTTAAGTTCAGAAATAATTTTCTTTTCAATCTAATTCTTCAGCAATCTCTAAACAGTCTTTCCAATTTTCAGAACAGATTCTGAAAGCTGTTGTCTTTTCTTCCCTTATCCTCTCTTTTCTCCTCTTCTTTTCTCTTCTCTTCTCTTCTTTCTCTCTTTCTTCATCTTTTCTTTTCCCATCTGATTTAAACACCTCCGCTCACGACGAGGTGAGAAAAAGATATATTATATATATAATATATATTATATATATATATATATATATATATATATATATATATATATATATATATATATATATATATAATATATAATATATAATATATATATATATATATTATTATTATTTTATTTTATATTAGTATATTATGACAACAAATTAATTACTTTCAAAATTTTATACATCTGCATTTAATAATTGCGAATGTTATGCGGATGCGGATCTCATATATATATATATATATATATATATATATATATATATATATATATATATATATATATATATATATATATATATATATATATATATATATATTAGTGATGGATCGTATGTCATTTTTTCTAATTTGCGGATGCGGATGTCGAATTTTGGAGAAGTGCGGATGTTGAATTTTTGAAAGTGCGGATGCAGATATTGAATTTTCGAAAGTGCGGATGCGGATGTTAATTTTGATGACGATGCGGATGCGGATGTTAATTTTGATCAGGATGCGAATGCGTATGCCATCACTATATATATATATATATATATATATATATATATATATATATATATATATATATATATATATATATATATATATAATATATATATATATATATATATATATATATCACCTTTCCCACTTTCGTGGGGTGGTGCCCGCCACAATTCCCTTACAATACCGCCCTTAATCTCTCTCTGTCTCTACAAATCTTCTACCCTCTTCTAAACTCAAATTCCTTCCATCAAAATCTCTCTCACTCCATCCATCCATCTCTACTTCGGCCTTCCGCTATCCCTACCTCTATCCACATGGAATCTAAGTACCTTGTTTACCATTCTGTCCTCATTCATTCTTCGCATATGTCCAAACCATTTTAGCACATCCTCCTCCTCTCTATCAATTACACCCTTCTTCCATTTACACATCTCCTTTATTCTTTCATTTCTAATCCTATCAATCCTTCTCAATTTTTATATCGCTCTCAAATCTTTCATCTCAAAGACATTGAAACTTTCTCTCGACCGAGCACTCATCATCTATGTTTCACACCCATACAATACAGAAGGTGAACACATAAATTCAAACATTCTTATCTTTATTTCTTTCGAAATTTTTCCTTTCTTCCATACTTTTCTTAGGCCCCCCAATACTTTCATTCCTTATACCACTCTGTTCTTTATTTCTTTTTCCGTCCCACCCTTACCTTCCACCCAACATTACTAGATATTTGAATTCATTCATCTCCTCAAGTTTCCATTCTCACACTTCTACAAACCGATTCCTCCCTCCACATTTCCTCATCTCCACCTCCAATCCTCATAACTTTATTCTTCGCTGGATTGAATTTCAATCTCGTGTTTGCACATTTTCCTTCAAACTCTCTCACAAGTATTCTCATCTTTTCTCCAGATTCTGCCACCAACACATGCCGCATCATCTGCAAGAAGTAAAACATTCACTTCACCATTCACCCTCCATATTTCTCAACGTAATACTCTTCCCTTATCTCTCCATTTTTCTAAGTAAACCATTCATCAATAGATTAAATAACATGGAGATATTACAACACCCCTGTCTCAATCCCACTCCTATGCTAAACCAATCCGATAGTTCTCTCTTCACCCTCACTCTTCATCTACAATTCGCATATATATATATATATATATATATATATATATATATATATATATATATATATATATATATATATATATATATATATATATATATATATATATATATATATATATATTAGTGATGGATCGGGTCATATTTTCTAATTTGCGGATGCGGATGTCGAATTTTGGAGAAGTGCGGATGGATGCGGATGTTAAATTTTCGAAAGTGCGGATGCGGATGTTGAATTTTCGAAAGTGCGGATGCGGATGTTGAATTTTCGAAAATGCGGATGCGGATGCCATCACAAATATATATATATATATATATATATATATATATATATATATATTATATATATATATATATATAATATATATATATATATATAATATATATATATCCGCATTCCGCATCCGCATGCGCGGATGCGGAACATCCGCACAAAAAATCAACATCCGCATCCGCATCCGAAAATTCAACATCCGCATTTTCGAAAATTCAACATCCGCATCCGCATCCGCATCCGCACTTTCGGAAATTCAACATCCGCATCCGCATCCGCATCCGCACTTTCAAAATTCAACATCCGCATCCGCACTTTCAAAAATTCGCATCCGCATCCGCATCCGCATTTCGAAATTCGCATCCGCATCCGCAAATTAGAAATATGACATCCGATCCATCACTAATATATATATATATATATATATATATATATATATATATATATATATATATATATATATATATATATATATATATATATATATATATATTATATATATATATGCGAATTGTAGATCAAGAGTGAGGGTGAAGAGAGAACTATCGGATTGGTTTAGCATAGGAGTGGGATTGAGACAAGGGGTTTGTAATATCTCCATGTTATTTAATCTATTGATGAATGGTTTACTTAGAAAAATGGAGAGAGAAGGGAAGAGTATTACGTTGAGAAATATGGAGGGTGAATGTGAAGTGAATGTTTTACTTTTTGCAGATGATGCGGCATGTGTTGGATGGCAGAATCTGGAGAAAAGATGAGAATACTTGTGAGAGAGTTTGAAGGGAAATGTGCAAAGAACGAGATTGAAATTCAATCCAGCGAAGAATAAAGTTATGAGGATTGGAGGTGGGGATGAGGAAATGTGGAGGGAGGAATTGGTTTGTAGAAGTGTGAGAATGGAAACTTGAGGAGGTGAATGAATTCAAATATCTAGTAATGTTGGGTGGAAGGTAAGGGTGGGACGGAAAAAGAAATAAAGAACAGAGTGGTAGAAGGAATGAAAGTATTGGGGGGCCTAAGAAAAGTATGGAAGAAAGGAAAAATTTCGAAAGAAATAAAGATAAGAATGTTTGAATGTATGTGTTCACCTTCTGTATTGTATGTGTGTGAAACATAGACGATAAGTGCTCGGTCGAGAAAAAGTTTCAATGTCTTTGAGATGAAAGATTTGAGAGCGATATATAAATTGAGAAGGATTGATAGGATTAGAAATGAAAGAATAAGGGAGATGTGTAAATGGAAGAAGGGTGTAATTGATAGAGAGGAGGAGGATGTGCTAAAATGGTTTGGACATATGTGAAGAATGAAAGAGAACAGAATGGTTGGCAAGGTACGTAGATCAGATGTAGATAGGGGAAGGGTAGGGGGAGGGGAAGGCCGAAGTGGAGATGGATGGATGGAGTGAGAGTGATTTTGATGGAAGGAATTTGAGTTTAGACGAGGGTAGTAGATTTGTGGAGACAGAGATGGGGGGAGGTGGTGAAAGCGTTGAAAGGTAAGAATAGTTAGGTTTGTAAGGGAATTGTGGCGGGCACCACCTCACGAAAGTGGGAAAGGCGATAGTGAAATATATATATATAAATATATATATATATATATATATATATATATATATATATATATATATATATATATATATATATATATATATATATATATATATAATTAACATCCGCCTCCGCATCCGCATCCTCATCAAAATTAACATCCGCATCCGCATCCGCATCCGAACTTTTCGAAAATTCAACATCCGCATCCGCACTTTCGAAAATTCAACATCCGCGTCCGCATCCGCATCCGCACTTTCGAAAATTCGACATCCGCATCCGCATCCGCACTTCTCCTAAATTCAACATCCGCATCCGCATCCGCATCCGCAAATTGGAAAATATGACATCCGATCCATCACTAATATATATATATATATATATATATATATATATATATATATATATATATATATATATATATATATATATATATATATATATATATATATATATATATATATATATATATTATATATATATATATAACCAACTACTTTAAATTTTACAGTTACGTTATTTATTTTAGCAACTATATAGAGAGATCGTAAATTTCGGCCTAAGAAATATTTGGGGAAACAAGTGCTTTGCGAACTGCGAAGTGTCAGTGACCCCAAACAAAAATTAACCAATAAGAACTCCGTCGCGTTTTCAAATCGCATTGTTATTGGTTGCCGTTCTGCCACGTAAAGCTTTGATGTATTGATGGTGGGAATCAAAAATGGGTAAGCGGCGTTGCCAAATCTTATCCAAGTTCTCGCGAAACTTGGCACTATTGCACCACTCCCTCATGAGATACCTTGATGGGAGTAATTACTACGATTTCAAACTTTTTAAGTGGAGCTTTCAGTGTGTATAGCAACCACAAAGGCTCAATATCATTTTGACAAGTTCTTGACATGGGGAGGGTGGGGGTCAATATTGTATTGAATTTTTTTATATTACGTAGTTCACATTTTGATCATCAGATCTCTTTCAGTCACCGTTTATGCTTTCGACTTTTTATTTATATTTCAGTATATATATATATATATATATATATATATATATATATATATATATATATATATATATATATATATATATATATATATATATATATATATATATATATATATATATATATATATATATATATATATATATATATATTACTCCAGCCATAAGTTCAGCGTGGGGTCGGGGGGCCAGTGATCCAGCCTGAGAAAAATTTTGCTTGCTTTGACGGAGGCAGGATATCCTGCCATCCGGACAACCTTTAGTCTTTTGCCCCAACTTTCAGATTACTCATAAATAAGCACATGCGCGTTCACATGCACACACCTTTCCAGTTTAAATACAATTATTAGACACACGTGCTAAATTGTTTAGAAACATGGTATCTTCTACACCTTTAAAAAATTATTTTATGATCCTTTTTATCTAGTTCCTTCAGTGAGATAATGTTTAGCTAAGTATGGAAGATTACCTACACACTCATATGCTATTTTTGCATAGTAATTTGTGAATCTTTTAACTTTGAAAAATTAAATTGGCAAAATTTATTAGATTATTTCCAAAACTTTTAAAAAGGAGTAAATCATATATATATATATATATATATATATATATATATATATATATATATATATATATATATATATATATATATATATATATATATATATATATATATATATATATATATATTTTTAATTTTTTTTTTTATATCTCCTCCGGTGGGCAAAGGCCAGAGGCCTACCAAATTCCTCCGGAGTTGGGAAGGATCTATAATCATGGTCGATGGAGGCCGACGTGTCCAGATACACGGCGTTTGAAAGTATGCAAGTCAAAGGAAGTTGGGAAAACAGATGAAGGGAGTGTGTTCCAGACTTTACCAGTAGAGTATATGTAAGATTGAACATAGCGGTTAAGTCTGGAGTCGGAGAGTTGGACAGAGAAAGGATGAGACTGTGTAGAAAGGCGTGTCGCACGAGCTCTTCTCAATGGAGTAGGTATGCGACGAGCGAGTTCAGAAGAGCAGTGTCCGTTGTAATAGCGATAGTAAAGGGAAAGTGACGCAACAATTCGACGGGCAGAAAGAGATTGAAGAGAGTTAGTAAGAGCAGGAGAGTTGATGAGACGAAATGCCCTAGACTTCACCTTCTCTAGGAGAGCCGTGTGTTGACCACCCCAGATGTGCGAAGCGTACTCCATACAGGGGCGAACAACATCCCTATACAGAGCAAGCAACTGGGGTGGCGTGAAGTAATTCTGAAGGCGCCTCAGAACACCCAACCTCTTAGAAGCTTGTTTAGAAAGAGAAGTAATGTGATCTTTCCAAGAAAGATCACGAGAAAAAGAAACACCAAGAATATTAAGAACAGATGAAGGCTTGAGTTGTGTGTTTTCGAAGAAGATATCATAGTTGTGTGGAAGATTGTGTCGAGTGGAGAGATGAAGAAATTGAGTTTTTGAGGCATTGAAAACAACCATGTTTTCTCTGCCCCAATTTGAAATAAGTGAAATATCAGAGGTTAGTTGCTCCAAGGCTACCCTTCTCGAGTCTATCAACTGCTGTTGGGTGGGACCGTTTTTCAAACTGGAAGGAATAATGAAGGGTGGAGTCATCAGCATAGGAGTGGATAGGAGATGAAGTAATAGAGAGAAGGTCATTAATGAAAAGTAGAAAAAGTGTTGGCGATAGGACAGAACCCTGAGGAACACCACTATTAATAGATTTAAAGGAAGAACGGTGGCCGTCTACAACAGCAGCTATAGAACGACCGGAAAGGAAATTAGAGAGATCACAGAGAAGGATATATATATATATATATATATATATATATATATATATATATATATATATATATATATATATATATATATATATATATATATATATATATATATATAATATATATATATAAGTTTTAGCAAAATCTAAGACAAGGCCAGGCCTAATGAATTAGAGGGAGATGGAGGAGGAATTGTGGAAGAGTTGTCGAAAGTGAAATTAAAAGCACAGGTTTGATCAGTGTTCAGCTTTAGCTAAAGCAATAAGCATGTGGTGATACCGGCGGAGGAAACAAGAAGGGAAAGAAACAATATGGAAAATAGAGTTAGCAAAATACCAAACTGAGGAAGACAAACCAGAATGACTTTTTTTCACTTTTATTTTTTTATTTATTATTATTCGCGGAGGATTTGTATCGCTATTACTAAATGAAATAGGAGTATCATAAGCATCAACATTTTTAAACCTCTGTTCTGTGGAACTCTCTACCTTCTTCTGTTTTTCCTGCTATATTTAATAGCTCTCTTTAAATCCTCAGCTAGCGACCACCTGATAATTTTATTTCCTAGATCACTCATGATGATAGCTATAAATTTAAGTTTATCAAAAACAAATTTTGATAACTTATAAGTAACACACACACAGATATACACTTACGCACGCACACGCATATATATATATATATATATATATATATATATATATATATATATATATATATATATATATATATATATATATATATATATATATATATATATATGGTGTTATTCCTCTTCCTGCAATTGAATTACCACAATCTACATGCTTCATTGCATTAAAGAGTTATTATAAAGTTAAAATATAATCAACGGCATTTTGTAATTTTTTAAATATAAACTAAATAGCCCACAATAGTTCACAGTAGCTCAGTGGTTTAAGTCAGTTTTTCTCTGGCTTAAGGGATCGAAGTTCGCCCCTCGCTCTCGCGTGTGTACTGTAAAATATATAAATCGAGGTTCGAACCTCCGATCTAGTTGCTTGAACGGACATTAAAAAAATGGCGTATGTAGGCGATTTTCTGTAGTTAATTACAGTTTACGGGAAGTCGTATTACGCTACTCACATATAGCTTAAAAACATAGCCAACACTTACAACATTCCACGCTATTCCAACATTCAATATCATTTTCTCTCTAAATTGCTCTTACAGAGAAGGTCCGCCTATCAAGGATTCGAAACTACTCCCCACCAGTGGTCAAAAATATACTTGCTTTGGCTGTATTAGAGCAAAGTTTCCCTATCCAAAACCCAAATAATCTGTGTAACTTATCAACTTGGTCAGAAATAACATATAAGTCAATTTCCCCTGGCTAAGAACCACACCCCTCGAATAGGCCTCTACCCGTGAGTGACGGTGATAACTTAAAAAAATAAATGAAAAAAATTAAATCGTAAATGGGTCGTCAAGGATTCAAGAAACAGGAACATATTATTAGTAAAATCAATAGTAAAAATATAAATAGAGTTCTATAAATCCCCATCTGTAAATACTTGACAATTTCAAAATCACGAAAAATAGAGAGAAAAGAATGTTACCGTAAGGACAAATAAAGATTTAATTTGTTTTCAAAGAGAGTTGTCTGAAATAGAGAGATGAACAGAATTTTTGTGCTATTATAAACAATCATGTTTTCTGTGTTATAATAAGAAATAAATCGTTATAATTGTTACAAGGCAACCCTCTCAGTATATGCTATTTGAAGTCAGTTTCATGCTTTTTTAAACGAAAAGAGAAATAAAGGGTTGAGTCATCAGAATAAGAGTGAAGGTGAAGTGACAGGTACGACATTAATGAAAGATAGGAAAAGGGGTTGGAATGACACAGAACTTTTGAGGGGAACTTCCATTGATAGATTTGAAGGATGAATTGTTAGTCTACAATGATGCTCCATAAGAAAATTGAGAAAACAAAAATTTGTTACTGTATAGAAAGATTTAAATCTTACATATTTTCAATTCATTTGTTTCGGTTTGACATTCTATGAATTAAATAATTAATCATTTTTTATTTATTTTTTTTTTTTTTGTTAAATAAAAATTAAACTTTTTTGTAAAATTCTGTTCTGTAAACTGTTTTAACTTTTATGATTACCCAAACGCCAAATTGGATCATACGGTGACAAGGTGATATATATATATATATATATATATATATATATATATATATATATATATATATATATATATATATATATATATATATATATATATATATTATATATATATATATATTTTTTTTTTTTATGTCTCCTCCGGTGGGCAAAGGCCAAGGCCTACCAATATCCACCGGAGTTGGGAAGCAATCGGATTCGGGGTCGCTAATTGCCGACGTGACCCGATACACGGCGTTTAAAAGTGTGCAAGTCAAAGGAAGTTGGGAAAACAGATAAAGGGAGTGTGTTCCAGACTTTACCAGTAGAGTACATGTAAGATTGAGCATAGCGGTTAAGTCTGGGGTCGGAGAGTTGGACAGAGAAAGGATGAGACTGTGTAGAAAGACGTGTCGCACGAGCCCTTCTCAGTGGAGGAGGTATGCGACGTGAGAGTTCAGAAGAGCAATGTCCGTTGTAATAGCGATAGTATAGAGAGAGTGACGCAACAATTCGACGGGAGTTAGTCCACCTTTTCAAGATGAGCTGTATGTGTGGAACCACCCCAGATATGCGAGGCGTACTCCATACAGGGGCGAACAACACCCCTATACAGAGCAAGCAACTGGGGTGGCGTAAAAAAACTACGAAGGCGCCACAGAACACCCAACCTCTTAGAAGCTTGTTTAGAGAGAGAAATAATGTGATCTTTCCAAGAAAGATCACGAGAAAAAGAAACACCGAGAATATTGAGAACAGATGAAGGTTTGAGTTGAGTGTTTTCGAAGAAGATGTCATAGTTGTGTGGAAGATTGTGTCGAGTAATATATATATATATATATATATATATATATATATATATATATATATATATATATATATATATATATATATATAATATATATATATATATATATATGTGTGACTGGAAAGTGACAATAAAAAAATAAATTGTAATCTGGAAATGAAAATTGTTAAATAAATGGTCGAATGAAATTCTATCTAACGAAAATATATGAAAATGTTTTACTCACTCAGAGTTTTTTTTTTTTCTCTCTCTCTCTCTCAAGACTCCCCCCCCCCCCCTTCTCTTAATTTTAAATGGTGACGTCACAGTCAAATACACGTTCTGTGACGTCACAAAGCACATGCATGAGGCCACGCCTACTTTATCCCATGCTTCACTGGGTCAATGCCAAGGTTACGAAACTATACCGACCAAGTAAGTGTACGGAGGCTACTAAACTATCTCTCGGTGAAGGTACCCGGTATATGTGTGCGTGCGCAAATGACGCATATATACGCCAAAATGAATTCAAAACTTACATACGAAGATGAATCACAGACATATTTGTAAGAGTAACTAACGGCCCTAAACAACACGCAAATCAAAATATTTAAAAACCCTTAAGTAATTATTGTAACAAACTCTATGGAAAAAAATTGGCACAAAAATTTTCCTTTAGCAGCACTAAATAATAATAATAATAATAATATAACATTCTCATGCATAAGAATTACTGTACAATTAGCTATATAACAAAAATTATAAGAATTTCAACAGTGTTCATTTATGCAATAAAAATGGTTCAATAATGATAAAACTTTCATGTATACGAATAGGAATGATTAGTTATACCAAAAAGTAGCAGTAATAATAATAGTAATAATAATAATAATAATAATAATAATAATAATAATAATAATAATAATAAAAAAACGTTTCCACAAGTAAGAATAAAATGATCAAGTATAATAGGGGAAATAAGGGGGTTGCTCTTACTCACAAATGAAAGCGTTTTTTGCCGTCCTAAAAAAAAAAAAAAAAAAAAAAAAAAAAAAAAAAAAAAAAAAAAACTTTCCTCCGAGCAGTTACGAAGCGCCAGTCCTTGCTAAATACGAGGGTGGCAAAAGGGCTATCGCGAACAAACGGTCTCAGTGCCTGGGCGTGAGTCAACTGAGCTGGAGTGCTTCGTCGCCGTCCACCAAAAATATCACACGGGGACCGACAGAACCTGCCAAGTCTCCAACGTTCAAACACGTTCCCTTTAATATTTCTACTAAACATACTACTATATACAGTTTTCCACTCATATATATATATATATATATATATATATATATATATATATATATATATATATATATATATATATATATATATATATATATATATATATATATATATATATATATATATATATATATATATATTAGTGGCGTACCAAATCGGAATTGAGGTTCAGGTCTCAAATTCTTGCAATTATAATAAAAAATATTTCAGATATTATTTTGCGTATAATAACTATGCAACCATAATAATTTTAAATTAAAAAAAAGTGGATTATGTAATATATATAAAATATTGCTGAACCTGCAAAAAATTAATAATGAAAAATAGTTTGGCGCATGTAATTTAAGTATATATATATATATATATATATATATATATATATATATATATATATATATATATATATATATATATATATATATATATATATATATATATATATATATATTATCTTTACCCTTTCAATTAAGAAAATAGAAAAGTAGAGGTACAACTCGTTTACCTACGTAAGAGATTGTTGAAATGGAATTTGGAGTCCATTCAAGAATCATCCTCAGTATTTTTTTTTTTTTTTTTTTTTTTTTAACTGATACAATATTCTCTAACTCTAAGCATCGACAGTAAGCATTGATTTTCTGATTTAAATTTTATGGTGGATGTTGAAGCAATAAGGAAACTTTGTATTTACTAGTGGAATGAATGATAAAATCTATGCTTTTAATTTTTCAGTTAACGAAGCCAACTGTGTCGTCTTTGCATCATGGTGTCCTCTAGGTAATCCCCCTCAAGTAATCATGCATGGGGGGGGGGAGGAAAAATCAAATCCATTGTTCCCAAAAATTTTCTGAATTATATTTTAACCAATGGTTAACTTGGAATGTAAATGTTAAGTATATTATTAAAGGAAAAGTAGAAAAAGATTTTCAAAATTTAGAATCAAGAATTGTAGAACTGACAGAAGAACTCTATCCAATCTTTATAAAACTGTTGTAGTCTGAAATATCAATGCACAACCTTTCATCATGAACAATAACTACGATTTAGACTTACTGGAGCTCTCCATTGTACAAATGATGACTACTAAGAAGCTGAAGCTCAAATAATAATAAATTAAAAAGACCTAGTCAATTGTAATATTTTCTGTAATATTTCTGTAATACATGATTACGTAAATTACGAATGTATACTCATTAAACCCAGTCACCTGAAGACCTTAAGACTGCTATTTAGCAAAAAATAGCCACAGTTTTACCTAACTTTGCCACTCAAGCCATGGCAATCTTCAGAAATTGACCCCCAAAAGTGGATAGACAACAATGACGGCCAAAAATTTGAAGAATGTTATCTCTAAAACTTTAATAACTAAAACAGTACTGAATGACATTTCATGTGTGCAAATATTTTTATTACCCTTAATAATTGTTTTTTTCATTTACCTTGGAAATGTATTTTTTGGGGGTGACCTATATATATATATATATATATATATATATATATATATATATATATATATATATATATATATATATATATATATATATATATATATATATATATATATATATATATAAGTATCGGTATCAGTATATTTTCAGGTATCGGTGAATTTGAAAATCTTAGTATCGGTATCGGTAAAAGGTATCGGTATATGTAAATTTTTTAAAAATATTTAATATTTTATATTATATATATATTTATATATATATATATATATATATATATATATATATATATATATATATATATATATATATATATATATATATATATATATATATATATATATATATATTATATATATTATATATGTGTGAATTTAAAGAAATATCGGGAAAATATACCTGGAAATGAAGTATCAAGTTTTTCAAAATTGCCAAATTGTTCAGTATCGAGTAAATTTACTACCAAGCCAATCATCTCTAGTATTTATGGCATGACTATATTACCTCAATATGCGATTCACTTAAACTGAAAATGAACTTTTCTTTTTTTTTTATAAACATAAAAAGGTTTATAAACAAACTAACCACTATTCATAATTCACTGTGTTAATTACAGAGTTTAGAGGCTAACAAATGAATTGATGTATAAACTCCAGGACATGTGGAAATAGCACTGAGTGATAGAGCAAATGCTATAACTCAGGATTCTTGTGTTTTGTATGCCTGATGCATTAAAGTATTCTAAACAGTTAATTGAATATAACAAAAAGAGAAATACAAGTTGAAATTGAATAAGTGTAGAGGTCTTTGTCAGTTACTAAGCCTCAGTCCTCGATTTAAAATTGATGTAGTACAAGGGTAGACAGCCATTGACATGCATACCAAACATTGCATGCTGATAAATTTTTTCTGGCATGTAAAAAAAAAATTTTTTAAATTTTTTTTTAAAGGTGTCAAAGGTTCAGGATTGTTTAAATGTAATTTTAAAGGTAAATAAATTTTTCCTTTTTTGTACGTCATTTATAAATAATTTAAAATCAGAAGTAGTTTATCTGTAATAACCTTTTATTGTGTTTGAGTGATGCAAATGTATAAAAGTTCTTCATATACTTAAAATATAAATAAAAATTTTGTGTCGGAGTTTCTGTTGATTTTGGCACACACTCTCAAAAAGGTTGCCTATCCCTGGTCTAGTATGTATAAGAATTGTAGATAAGAACAAATTGAACTCGAAGTAATTCACACTTGTGGGGACTCCAATCAGATCATAATTGTTCCATATAATTGCACTTAAATATTTTTCTGATAGACTATTTTTGGGCATCAGAGAAGTATTACAGCAAATTCATTCTATAATTCTTTGACTTTTAATCTGGAAATTGTTCTCGCTTGGACTTTTTCTGAATATTGATTGACTATTTTTTATTAATTTTGATCATTTTCCCGGTTGCAATTTTTTTAAATATAAATTCAGGGTTTGAATATAATAAAATAGCAGGTACCTAGCAGAATCATTTGCTGCAGCCTCTACTTAACAATGCATCATGCAGTATTTATTAAACAAGTCCCTGAATCCAAATGAAATATATTGTATGACACTCAACTTAGTAATTAATACACAAATTTTATGTCAAGCAAATATAAAAAAGGGTTGACCTATACTTTTTTTCAATTGTCACTGAATAAAGTGGAGAAACTACAAACTATAATCTTGGTGAGCTGGTCTGCATGTGTGGAGGGGAGGGGGGAGGGGGGAGTTGAATTTAATGAATAAAAGAACAGTTTATTTGCAGTTATGTCATTCTGTTTCAATTGAAATAAAAATTCCTTATATTTAAATGCACAACCCATGAATCCATCTTCTTTATTAAAATCCATTATTCTGGAATTACAGTTATAAGTTTGAAAGAGAGTGTTTCTATAAAAACATTTTGTTGGAAGTATAACAGACACTGTATTGTGCTTTAGACAAAACTTTTAAATTGTAAACAAAGTAAACAATACTCAAGTTGCAATTTAAAGTTAGATGTAACAACTATTTGTGACAAAGCTGCATATTCACAAATTCTTTTCCAACCTGCCTGTATAATATACGCATTGAATTTAAGAAAAGAATCGTTGGTATATTTCAAAAACTCCAGATAATCATACTTTGACATCCTTACACTTGCAATCTTCCTATACATTTTCTTTTATTGTTAATGATATTACTGAAGTTTAAGCTTCTAAGAAGTCCACTTTTCTACCAACACTAAAGTGCTAATCAAGGAGTGTGTGTTGATCTTTGAGATGAAATCAAAATTAAATCTAATCTTGACCATGCCTTAGTTTTATTAAGATGCAATAGATTTTTTTTTTCCAAAATATTTTATAAGTGCCATGGGTTACTCTGCACTATCTTAATTATATTTAAGATTTGCAATTCAAGCTATTAGTCAAAATATAATGCAAGTATTATATGAGAAGTTATGCATTTTCATTCTTTCCCATATATAGTTACATGAGGGAGATTATTTAGAGGACATTGATTTAAACTAAAACCACAAGTCTGATGAATTCATTTAAATATAAATCTTCCTGAATTGTTTAAACAGAAATCAATCAACTGTGTATCTCAATAAAATATTGTACTAGAGGTAATTTAAAAAAAAAAAAAAAAAAAAAAAAAAAAAAAAAAAAAAAAAAAAAAAAAATTTTAAGGAAAAAAAAATTTGAAAAGAGGATGCAACCTTGAGGGGCTTTACATTTTATTTTAACTAATGATGGGATGATTAATCATCATTGTCATTGTCAAAATCAGAATATTTTTTCTCAATCATTATTGTCAATTTTCTGCAGATTATTTTACTGATTAATTTACATATCTGGCTTATATCTCTCTGATTCACCTTTTTCTATTGAAGGGGTTCTCAGTTTGGGGGGGGGCGCACTCCTAGGGAGGTGTGCTAAACTGTGAAAAAAAAATTTTTTTTTTTAAGAATAAATTGAAAAGTATAATTACAGAACACTTTGTATCCCTGAAGGATGAATTAGGAAAGGATTTTTCAGATATTTCTTTGGAAAATTGGCAGTTTAGGTTAACAAGAGATCCATTCAATATCAATATGAACTACTCTCGTATTCCCTTCAAGAGTATTCCATCAAGCTTATATATAATTCCCAAGTAAGAGCAAAATTTCCAGATATGACTATTGATGAATTTTGGTTGAGCTACCTAAATATGTAACCACAAGTCACTATGGAAGCTGCAAGGCTGTTGGTGCGGTTTTCCTCCACACAACTCTGTGAGTTTGGGTTTTCATTTCTTTACATCAAATCAAAATATTGAACAAGGCTTGATGTAAAGAGTTATTTGAGATGTGCATTATTACAATGAGCATCAAATATTAAATAAATTGTCAAAGACAAACAGTACCACTTCTCTCATTAATTTGTGTAATAAAATATAATCATAATGAACTTGGACAGTTAATAAAATACCTAAAATCACAGTAAGTATATATATATATATATATATATATATATATATATATATATATATATATATATATATATATATATATATATATATATATATATATATATATATATAATTGTATCGTGTGAGGAGGCGTGACCTCATACAATAGTATAAAAAAGGAGCATGGACCTCAAAAGATTGAGAATCCCTGTTCTATTGAGAGTGAAAGGCTGCTTAGCAGTGGGGGCCAAATATACACTCCAAAACGAAATCAAATACTCCAGAGAGCCAAAAAATATGGTTTATACATCAATTTATGGACTCAAAATTTACAAAGTAATAAAACTTTCAATGTCTCTCCATGTTCTCACACACTATTAAAATTTTTATAATCAATATCTGAAGATACTATTATACTATATATTAAATGTATTTAAACATTTGAATGAAGAATAAAGAAGAAATTTAATTCTTTATTATAAAATTGTTAAATTTTTTAAATATATGTTTCTGTCTCTGATGTAGTTTGTTCTAGTTGTATTTTTATATTTTGTTAACTCAAAGGATTAGTGGAAAACTAATTTTAATTCATTTCTAGCATTCTACGTTTCATTTCATTATAATTTTCTTTTTTTTTTTTATTAATCAATATTTTATCTACTACATCTACATCCTCTCCCAGGAAGGGTTTTCACCCTGTCAGTGGAACTAGCATCTTTCCCCATCTGCTTGTAGAAGTTCTCCCAGAGCCCTCTAAAAGTTCATGTATTTCGGCTCGTTGATCTCCATGCCGGTCCCTGAGTCTTATCCAGACTCTCAGGTAGGGTTTTTACCCTTTCAGTAGGACCAGCATCGTTTTCAAACTAACCTCTAAACACTCTCTCCCAGAGGTCTTCAAAAGATTGTGCTTCTACGAGCTATGGCTTCCAATGCTGGTTCTGGAGTAGTTACAAGCCGTTGACAGAGTAATCACAAGGCCGGATGGCTAGTCCTGTCGTCCTTGCCAATATTTTATATACTAGCTAAATACACATTTTATATACTCTAATTTCACATTTCACTTTGTGATGTACAAGTTTATCTATTTAATATTATTATCATTTTGGTGATTCAGCAATTCTCACTACCAAGGTTGTTAGCAGCAGCATTAAATCCACATTGATAATCATGTGTTTGACCAGGTCTCAGTATGTCCTCTGTGCTGACAAATCTTTAACTAAATTAACTACACCATCTAAACACCATACATGACACTCATTCCCACAACAATAAATTTCATTTCCACTAACTAGTTCTGACATCAAAAACTGAATAACTGCATGATAGGCCTGTTTGAATAAATCCATGTTATGACAGTATACACCCAGCCTGCTGCAACCCATACATAAACTTTCCAATGACAGCCATTTGCTTCCCTACGTACTCTAACACCTGCAGTCAAAAATACAGAGCTCCATGTATTTCAACAATGATACCAGGACAAGAATCTACCTTTCACTTAGACAACTATATAACTAGATACAGAGCTTTTAGAAATGCCAGGATATCCTGCCAGAACCAGATAATGTTACATCACAATCTTATAATATATATATATATATATATATATATATATATATATATATATATATATATATATATATATATATATATATATATATATATATATATATATATATATATATATATATATATATATATATATATGGGACGGCTGAAAAATAACACCTGTTATGCATTGCTAAGCAATGGAAACAAGTATAAATATATTCAGACCTGCATTCAAAAGATTGAAACTTGTAGAATAGTGATACATGAACTGTATAGTTACTTGGTTTCAATGTTGTGCAGTGATGCAATAATGAAGCTAATAGTGATTCCATGTTGAAGTAATGTGCAGTGATTGAAATTTTGCATGCCAGTGTGCAGAATGCGGCTGAAATTCATTGCCATTTGCTTGAGATGTGTGGAGCAGACACTACTGATGTCAGCAAAGTTCGTCAATGGGTATGTAAAGCAAGCCTTTCTAATAAAGGTGAAATGTCAATTCATGATGCTACAAGAAGTGGCTGCACCATTACAGTGACCAGTGACCAACATCATGCTCGTGTTCATGAAATTATTTGGGAAAATCAACAAATTAAACAGTCAAACACTGATTCCATGCTTGCAATTTCGAAAGTGTGTTCAGGCAATAAACTGAAGATTTAAAGTTTTGAAAAATCTGTGCGCGTTAGGTGCCAAGGCAGCTGACAGGAGACATGAAGAAACAACAAGAGATCCATCACCTTTATGGCTAGACTGCAGTTTTAATATTGCTCTTAAAATTCTAAACTGTTACCATTGAGAGGGCAAACAACACCCCTATACAGAGCAAGCAACTATATATATATATATATATATATATATATATATATATATATATATATATATATATATATATATATATATATATATATATATATATATATATATATATATATATATATATATATATAATATATAATAATAATGTTGCCCTGTCCCTCCACAAAACAATGTCCAAAAATAAAGAAATTAGTAGGTAGCGTTTCCTTTTTTTTTTTAAATAATTTTTTTTAAAAAAATGGTACGATTTTTGCAAAAAAAAATATTCAAGTGCTTATAACTTTTTTTCTAGACGTGATATCAAAAATCTGTTCTCACCAACAAAAGAAATTGGGGCTAAGATTATTCAGTTAAATTTTCAGCCCATGTGGACCAGTTTTGACCACGCTATCCATTTTTTTTCAACTTTGGGTCCAAATAACTTTCAAACCGTTATATGTTCAGAAAAATGCTTGAAATCAACTCAGAACTTCGGGACAAAATGCATGTACCCTGAAAATTTTAGCTTAATCAGTCAAATAATAAAAAAGTATTCAAACAAAATATAAGAAAATTAAGATTTTCCTTCTTACTTTTTTTTAAAAAAAAATTTCTGTTTCTTTTGACCGCTCCTTTTCTGCTAGTGAATGTTCATCTTTGTGCTTTGATTTTTGATACCTCATAAGAGGTAATTTTTTTACTTGTAGCAGATGGAGGTCCTCTTCTAATTTCCTGGCTGCAGATGTTACATTTAGCTATTTCGAGCCTGTCTTGAAACATTGTAAAGTACTCTCATACTGCTGAAGCTGATCTTTTAACTATGTTGACTGAAGTATTTATAAACAAAATAATAATTTTGAAATAATGTAGCTAATTGATACAAGTTTGATACATAGCAATAAATAACAATGATATGTATAAATACATGTTATATTGATAATTTTATATCTTACATTTTTTCAAACTTTACATTAGGGTCTTACCTAGATAAAGCTGTTGAATCACTATTATGAATCAAAAACAAAAAAAAATTTAATTTTTGTACTTTTTGCTATACAAAATCTGTAATTTTCTGATTTTTTTCGGAGAAAATCCAAATAATCATTAATTTAAGTGAATTTTGGCTATTCTACTCCTTTCTTATAATTAAATAAACCAATTAAATTTATATCTAATTTTTTTGAAGTAAAATTTCAGTGCTTTTGACCTCTTTACAAATTTTAGGCAACCCCGGCCCCGGCCAAATTTGGGTGACCCCGGTCAGTCCCTAACCCTGGCCACAGCCTCAGCCCCAGTCGGTCCCTACCTGGTTTCATGCAAAAACTATTCTTCATAACACTAAAAACTTTATTCTCCACAGAAATAAAAAAATTATTCTTGTTCCTTTTCCTCATATATACCCTTTCTGGCATTTTGCTAAAAATGTAACTAACTTTGCTTCCTCTATTTCACCCTTCTAGCTATTTTATTCCAACAGAACAACTGCAGTTTTACCTTTTCCTTAAGTTTTGCCTCTAATTACACCATAAATAACTATGAAGCTATTTCTCCTTCTCACCCTCTTCCAGCTAATATATGTCTACTATTGTACTTTATTTAAAGATTTCTGTTCTGAGCTAAATACTAAGAAGGTGAATGATCCTGATAATAACTCTGCTGTAGTTTCTAGTTTCTAAACTTTTTTATGAACTTGCACCCTGCATTGGTAAACTGTTTCATCTCATCCTTTTTTAGCTTTCCCTTCCAGTTAGAAATGTTTGCTCATTTAACCTGTGCTGAAAAAGTGGGATACTTCGAAACATTCTTTCCAAAGTTTTTGAATCTATCCTTAAAGAAATACAGTATTCAAAAACTTCTTAAATCTCCTAATCTCTTATCACCAGTATGGCCTCTGTAAGCAACACAACTAGTAATCTTTCTCTTCTCTCTAATTCTTGGTCCTCTGATCTTTGGTATTTTGTTGAATATTTTGTTATGGCACTAGACAGACATACATAAAGCCTTTTATAGAATCTGACACAAAGTTTTGAATTCCAAACTTCCCTCTTTTGATATCTATACTTTTCTCTCATTTTCTTTACAGTAGTTCTATAGAAGCATTTGTAAAAGGGCATGTTTTTAATTTTATCCTTTAAAACTACTAATAATGTTTGTTCCTAAAGATTTTGAATATTCCCAACTTTTACTATCTTTCAAACTTAAAATAGCTGATGCTTGGAGAATTACTTTGGGACACCTGACCCCTTAATTTTTTTTGCATTTCATTTAAATGGGGCAGAGAAAACAACATGGCTGTTTTCAATGGCTAAAACACTTAGTTCCTCCATCTATCTTCTCAAAAAAATATTTAATATAACAAACAATTATCTTTCAAAACAAACAACTCCAGTCTTCCCCTTCACTTAACATTTTTGGTATTTCCTTCTCTCATGATCTTTCTTCTAAGGGTTACATTATTCCAATCCCACTAACAAGCTTCTAAGAGGTTAGTTGCTATGAGGCATTTTCAGTACTCTTCAAACTGTCACAGTTGCCTATTCTGTATAGGGGCATTTATTGTCCTTGTATGGAGTACACTTTGCATACTTGAGGTGGTTCCCCTTCCCCTTGTAAAGTGGAATAAAAAATTTTCCAACTTATAAACTTTCCTACTCTCAATGACTCTATTCAATCTCTTTCCTGTCATTGAACTGTTGCATCTCTCTCCTTATACTAATGCTATTACAACAGTTGCCATTCTTCCAAATTCTATAACCAAATATTTTCTCCCCTGAGGAGAATTTATGTGACTCATTGATGTACACACTCATTCTTTTACTGTCTACTATTTGACCTCAGACTTCTATTTTTCTAATTCCTATGACAAACACTTTCAAATTTCATGTATTGGTTCATGTTGATCTTTGATCACGCAACCTTCAGATTTGGACATCCCAACTCTGAGGATTCCATGTGAGTCTGGACTTACCCAGCAGAAGAAAAAAAAAATGAATAAATAAATTTAAAAAAATACAATTTCTAGCATGTTAATTTATAAGGCCCATGTAGATCATTCTGCAATCTCATTAGAAGTAAAATACAAATACATTAATTACTTTTATTCACTTACCGAATATAGATATGTTTTAAAGCTGTTGCAGAATTAACACAAGAAGAAGGAAGGCGAAAATCTTCAAGAATGTCTTCCCACTCATTCCGAGAATTAACCTGTATGAAATAAATTTATTAAACAAACTTGTAACAGTTACCCTTACTGCTAGATTTGCATAAATTTATAACCTCAGTAATTTAAGTTAACACCATTCACACAAATGTAAATATTTAGTTTTTATAGAGAGAAATGACACAAGTGATATTCTTACACAGAATTTTTATAAGGTCTTAATGTTTAAAAACTATACAAATATGAAATCTCAAATTTATTTGCTTTTTTATTAAGTTTTGTTTGTGAACCTAAAAGTTTTGATTAAGATTCCAATTCTTATTCGGCAGAAATAGTTTCATATCCACTGACAAAATCTTTTAACTCTTTTAAAATAACTTTTGCATCAAATGAAAAAAATAAAAACAAAAATAAATTTTACTAATACTACAAACTATTTTCTAATCTATTATTTGCTTTAATAATCTTATGGCATCTTCATTTAAATCCACATTGGTCTAATTAGGGTGGTCATTTTTATATATATGTCATTTTTTTATATTTATGGAGATTCGCTTTTTATAAAATCAGCCCAGTGGGCATTATTAGGCTTTGTTTTCTAAAAATATGTATTGTGGAATCCATAAAAACCTTAATAAAAAACATGCCTAAACTACCTTTATATAACTTTTTCTTTTACTCTAGAGACATCTAAATGAATCATTTTAGAGCTACTCAGTTTTACTGACCTAAGCATATTAATTAGGAAGATTCAAAAATAGTTGTAAGAAAACTTTCTTAGGCATCATCACAAAATACATTTGTATACAACTATATTACCTACTGGACTTAAAAGTGAAGAAAAGCAACCAAATTATTTTTAAATTATAAAATATTCTATGCAAATACTTTTCTTTAATTTCACTGAATTAGAAAAACAAACAACACTCAAAATCAAACTACTTCATTGAATCCATTAATAAGTATAAGTCACACAATGGACCAACCAGGGCCCCAACCCCGGCCCTAGCTAATAATCAGGGAAAACTGGGGTTTATCTACCGGGGTTAAAAAAAATTTGTCCATAAAGATTTGGTTGAAATTCTTTTATTTGGGGCACCCTGAGGTCCTTTCCTGGCTGCAGATTTTACATTTAGCTATTTTGAGCCTATCCTGAAACACTGTAAAGTACTCCCATACTGCTGAAACTGATCTTTTAGACATAGTAACAAAGTATAAACAAATAATTTTGAAATAATATAGCTAAATGATACAAATTTGATACACACCAATTAAATAACAGTAGCTTATATTGATAATTTCGTTACATTTTTTTCAAACTAACTTAGAGCCTTACCTAAGTAAACCTGTTGAATAAATATTGTTAATCAGAAAAAAAAAAAATATTGTAATTTTTTCAAATTTTTATTATACAAAATCTGTAATTTTCTGAAATTTCTTTCTGAAAAACACATATAATCATTAATTTAAGTGAATGTTGACTATTTTACTTCTTCCTTATAATTAAATCTAATTTTCTCAACATAAAATTTCTGTTTTTAACCTCTTTACATATTTTAATTAAGTAACTCTAGCCGAGCCCCAGCCCACGCAAAATTCCAGCCCCAGTCAGTCCCTAATGGTAGATTAAATCAAACAAAATATAAGAAAATTAAGATCTTTCTTCTTGTTATTTTCAATATTTTCTTTCTGCTTCTTTTGACCGCTCCTCTTCTGGTAGTGAAAATTCATCTTTGTGTTTTGACTTTAAATGCCCCCATAAAGATATGGTTGAAATATTTTTACTTGGGGCACATGGAGGCCTCTTCTAATTTCCTGACTGAAGATGTAACATTTAGCTATTTTGAACCTATCCTGAAACATTGTAAAGTACTCCCATACTACTGAAGCTTCTTATAGCCACAGTAACAGTAAGTATAAACAGAATAATTTTGAAATAAGGTAGATGAAGGATACAAATTTGATATGCAGCAATAAAATAACAATGATATGTATAAATACAGGTTATATTGATAATTTTAATCTTACATTTTTTTAAACTTTAAATTTTAAGACCTAAGTAAACCTGTTGAATAACTATTGTGAATCAGAAAAATAAAAATAAAAAATTTTTGTAGTTTTTTCAAACTTTTATTATACAAAATCTGTAATTTTCCGATTTTTTTTTCTGAAAAATGCATATAATCATTAACTTAAGTGAATGCTGACTATTCTACTCCTTCCTTATAATTAAATCTAATTTTCTTAATCTAAAATTTTAGTGTTTCTGACTTCTACAAATTTTAAGCAACCCCCGCCAGAGACTCAGCCAGTCCCTATATATATATATATATATATATATATATATATATATATATATATATATATATATATGACTATACATGTTCTATTTGGTACACTCGTAATACTGCTATTTGTATGCATTTTTCACTTTGCATTTTTTGTCTTTGGTATATATATATATATGTTAGTATTTTTTATTTATAAATTTACCTTGTCTTCACCAATTGAAGTTCTACTTCTATTATGTAAACAACAACCAATTATATTATTTTTGCTTTCAAAATTCAATCAATGTCTGCTTAATATATTGTTTACATGTTTTGTATTTAGTTTTCACTCGACTATTTCAAAGTCTTGTTATATGATATTTTGTGTAAATTGATTAATTAATACCAAGTTTCTTCATTTTTTTTTTTTTTATATACAGAATTTACTCTCGATAATGATTTTAGAATAATTTATAATTCAAAATTCTGATCAGAACCAGAACAGGAAAAAAATTCCAAATTCCAAAAATTCTAAAAAATAACAATTAATAAAAATCTACAAGGGAATAAAAATAATTTAATAAGGAAGTTTGTTTCATTGAAAATGAGAATGGAAAATTCTTATTTGCATAAATTATTAATCTATTACATATGGCAGGAGCATTTTTTGCTTCATGTACAATTTGGAAAGATTTTCAACTCCTCAATTTCAAAAACACTCAATATCTCTACCTTGTTCTGAAATTCATTGCATTGGAAAGAAGTTTAAGTTCCTATACCAATATTTTCAGACCATTGTTGTCATGTATAGGCCCAACCACCCCAAAAAAATACTCAAGCGTTTTCAAAAAAGGCCACCCGAAAAAACTGCAATTTAACCCACTTTGGGTTTTTAATAATTAAAAATAAATTTTAAAAAATGTAAAGCAAATAATAACAGGACTTTTCTATTTATTTAAATGAATACAAGTTCATTTGCTTATATATATATATATATATATATATATATATTATATATATATATATATATATATATATATATATTATATATATATATATATATATATATATATATAAAATCACTTATGCAAAAGTTGCACTGTTTATTAAGTTTCACAAGTTTGTTTGTTTTTTTTGTTTTTCAATATTTAGTCAATTCCTTACCTTAATACAACTAAAACCAAATGTAGAAAACACCCTTTCAACTGAGACAGAACTCGGTTAACAGCTAAGCAAATTGCGAAAAAAAAAAATAAATAAATAAATAAATGAAAATACTCTGGTGCAAAATTGCAGGCTTTCAGTTCTCCCTGGCAGACCATTACTTTGCTGGTTTCTCTATGTATAAGTTCAGGACTTGATCAATAAACATGATTTTTGGAAACAGCTGTACTAATTATTCTGAATGCAGTAAAACCTACTAAATAATCAGGATAAAATTCAAAATTCCACTCTTCTTACAATGCTTGTTGTGCATGTGTTAATATTAAAGATTTCTAATTTCACTGCTGCAATATTTATTTTACTTTTTGATGACTGCCTTCAGCATTTGAAACTTCAGTCCACTCTTGCCCTAATTTCCTTTTGGATCCCTGTGTCTGATATAATTGTTGGAATAAGCAATTTCTCTTAGTTTACCAAACTTAAATTACAGTACAACTCAAAAACCTATAAATAAACTAAATAAAAAAAAATTATATGCAATTACAATTAAAGCTGTAAAATAAAAAAATAAACTATTTTCCACTGGGTTTTTCAGGTTTTAGATTAAAAAAAAAAAAAACCCAGGCCCAACAGGCTTAATATTTCCTATTTTAAAGGAATAAATGTTTTCACATTTTTTACTTAATTTGCTTGGTACAGTTTCATAAAATTATAAAATCATTATGTTAATAGTAAATAGGAATCTATTCATTGAATATAAAAAGAACATAGGTATTCTTTAATTTTATTTAAATCATTTTTTTTCCCAAAATCACAAAAATATGGCACATTCCTAACAAAAATTGTCAAATAATGTGTTGATACCATTTTGGTAGTTAAGCTTTTTTCTTAAAATTATCCCTTTGAAATAAATTTTTATTTTAGTTTCATATCAAAATCACTGAAAATGTTCTTTAGTATGATTTTTTGAGGGGAAGGTAAAATTTATTTAATTTCATTATTTAAAGTTTGAAAATTTTTGTGACACTACAACTATAACTATGAATTAATAGAATTTAAACATTGTGCACTTTTTTTTTTCCTTCAGGGTGTTTAAAAAATAAATTTAAAAAATTCAAATTTTAGAACTCTGTATCTCTAGTGAACAAGCATATATAAAAGTCTGAAATTTAAACATATTAAAGTACAAGCAACTTCATATACAATACTAAGTTTGGATTTCAAAGTGGGTTTTTAGGATACAGCATTACAAAAGTTAAAAATCCATTTCATATATATTACTCTGAACTAGCTTCGTCTTAATATTTATTTTTCTGAGTAATTATAGTATTAGTTGTGCTTTAAAATGTAAATAATCAACATGTGGTTACATGGTACTGGTGAAACATATGCTAAGGAACTTCAAGGAAAATTTTTGGGAAATTTGCAAAACAAAATTTTCATCCAATCAATATAAAATAAAAAGCATAAGGCATTGTTGTGCAAGTTCTAAACTTTCAATTTTAAGTATTTTTCTATCTCTCTTGCCTTGTTTTCTAGTGTTGTGTTAAAATTGAGTAAAAATTGCAAAATATATATAAAAAAAAAATTTAATATAGAAATATTAACAATACAATTTTATGTTTATAACTAATAATATCAATAGAAATTTATTTTATTGGTTCATTTTTTTTTCCACAAATTTATTTTTGAAAAAGGAAAAATTTTATTCTGAAAGTAAAAATTCTCTTATAACATTATTAATCTACATATATATGTGAAATTTTTTTAAATTAAACAGAATTGGGTGATTTACTCAGAAATTCATTATTGGATTTCGTATCTCAATATAATATTTTACAAAATTTGTTTCCTTCTTGTTCAAAAAGTACGGTAGTTAATTTATTTCATCAGATTTTCTTTAGTTTATTTATATCTGTATTCAGTTTTATAGGTTAAAAAATATTGTGTGCTTACTATAAACAAATGAAATACTAGGATATATATATTATATATATATATATATATATATATATATATATATATATATATATATATATATATTTATACTATATATATATATATATATATATTAAGCATTGAGCTAAATAATTTTTCTTTACTCTACTAAAAATATAAAGACAATATATATATATAATATATTTAAATGAATTAAATTTTGTTTATGTATAAATGATATTTTTATTTAATAAAAATAGTAAATAAATAAAATTCATATAAGAAAATATAGACATATCATGCATTGATAACTTCACTGAAATTTTTTTATATATTTGAGAATTTGAAATATCAATAAATCACAATTTAACATTTATCTATAGTAGGCAGAGCCAACAATACATCAAACACTATGAGTATTATTGAGTAATTTAATTTTGTATTATTCCTATAATACTTATTTAAAAACATTTACAAAAACTGATATTTAAATTATATATATATATATATATATATATATATATATATATATATATATATATATATATAATATATTATATTTATTAAATATATTATAAATATAAATTATAATTACTTATATAATAATATATATTATTATATATATATATATATATTATATATATATATATATATATATATATATATATATATATATATATATATATATATATAATTTCTTGCAAATGGTGGAAGTTACTGATATTAGATATAAATTTGGAGAAAAAAAAATCAGTGATTCACTTCAACTTTTCCATTACTATTATTAAAATGTCATTTGCTTTTCAGAAATTTTTTTTTCCAAATGCTTTTTGTACACTCATTCATAACTATACTTACTGTACCAGCTTTTATAATCCTCACCTTCTGCCAACCACCTCGGGCTGTTACCACTACGTATAATAAGTAGAGATCTATTCCTTTTCCATTAATGCTTGGTAAACGCTTGAAGGGGGTTCTGAAATAAGATGAATATGCATCAAAGAAGTGACAAACTAAATGAAATTTATATAATAAAAAATGCAAGTTGAATGCGATAACAATGGTTAATATTACGCTTACCCCCGTTGTTGATGAAATTCGTCAAGCTGCTTAAGAAAGGCGTCATACTCTTTATCATACGCCTCAGCGTCAGTGTTCAATTGTTTTGGCATTATTATAAATAATTAAAATTATAAAAAATATTCACAAACACATCGGGCACATTATTACGCTGAGTAGCGCAGCACAGTTACACACACAACACAGCTTAGGATCACTTTGGTCACACCGGCGCTAGACTACTCTCACTTAGCACCATACCAAGCGTTCCAATAATGACGTTGTGCCTACACTCAGTATGTAAAGAAGCAAATATGAATTTTTTTTTTACCAAAATAAATATATTTTTGAAAAATATACTATTTTTAAACCACTTATTATATTTCAATAAAATTCGTAAACCAATTAATTATTCATTTTTTTTAATGTAATTTCCAATCACCATATGTTTTAGAAGAATTTATTTTTCGATAACATCTGATCCTCTACCTATGACGGGCGCGCAGGCCCTTAAATATATTGATCTATATTATTTTCATTGAGGTACTACAAGACATTTATACATCTATGCTTAATTAACACACAGCATAATATAAAACACTAAAACTTAGTTTAACAGAACTAGGAATGGAACAAAGGACAAAAATGCTGCTCAAAATGGCTTGTTTGGAACAAAATGGCGGAAGATGAACAGACAGAAGTTCCATTTCGTCCGGAATGCTATGAATTATAATTCTCAATAAACAATAATAATTTTGTGATAAAATTGTAGCATTTAAATATTTAAAATAAAAAATGTATTGTTTTTAGTACAAGCGCGCGCTTTTAATTTCTGAGCTGAGCACGATGGGTTTTGAGCCTCCCCGAGTGAAATATGTCAATACAGTACGTCGTTTGTCAAAATGTTTCGTTCAGAAGTACTTCGGTATATATCAACTTTAAAAAGCTTTCTAAATAATTTCTTTTATTTAAACACTTTTGACCTTCCTACTTGGAAAAAAAAATTTTAATAGACATCATAAATATTAAACGTCTTTTAACAAATGTGTGATTATGGTAAATTCTTTTTACAAACCTGATGTTAAAGAGTCATCAGGAAGTGGCATTTCATTTCGGTCGAAAACTTGAAATGTTGGAGCAATATCAGACTCAAGTTTTGTACAAGGGAAAACATTCAAGGTCAAAACAAGCTCCTAACCTAATATA
>SEYY01011274.1:0-14209 GCA_009176605.1 Armadillidium nasatum | reverse complement strand
GGGCGACTTTTTGAATTTCGTCGTTGTCCAAGTCTTGAAAATAATAAATCGTTAAAGCTGATATTTGATTTTCGGTTTCGAAATTACTCTTTTCGATAAAGCGAATTATCACTTCGTATGTATTGCAAAATCGTAATCTCTCACGGATATACTGCGATCTTTTTCCTCACTGCTGCTGCTGTCGTCGTCGTCGAGGCGCGAAAATATTTTTTTAATTAACGTTCCCTCTTCTTCATCATCTTGGCGGCGAACGATGGATATATGAATACCAACAAATACACCACCCCACCAAACCACCCTTTTCGATCAATTTCGTGATGAAATTTAAATGAACGTAAAGATTATAATAATTTATATATTTATATATACGTCATAATGTCTAAAAAAAAAAGTAAATATTTCCAAAATATTATTATTTTAAATAATAATAATTAATAAATAATAAGGATTACAATTATTTATAAAATTAAATGTCGTCAACAAACACCTACTAATCATTTAAGTCGGTGGTTTAAAAAAAAAAAAAAAGATTAAAAAAAATTATTTTTTTTTAAATATATTTACGGAGTTAGTTAGTTAGGCAAACCTTCCGTCGTCCAACTCGGCTACTGATTAGAAAACATTTTTCAATTTGAGTAAACGAAAACCTCGACCATTGGAAAATATTTAAAGAAAATAATTAAAATACGTGAGTGAAAAGGTAATAAGAAAATTTTGATAATAATCTATAATAATTATTTAGAGACAAAGCCAATGATGATGATGAAATGATGGGCTTCTTCTGCCCGGCCCGGCGGCCCCTATCCGTGATCCCGAAAGTCGCCGCATACGGTCGGCGGTGTCAAATGGTAAAAAATTGAAATAAATTGTAGTAATCCGTCCGTAGTCCTAAGAGCCGCCCGCTCTTTGGGTACTCGCACCCTTTTTGTGGCTCACCAAAAAGACCCGACTCTCTCATTTTATCACACGCTTTTAAGTATCACACACTAAAATAATAATAATAATTAATTAGTAAGGATAAGGCAACCGCAACAAATCCGTTTTCCTAAACGGCGCGTTATCGGTTTGACTCTTTCTCACCATATCACTTTTTTATAAGTATCACGCGCTAAAATAATAATATGGCAACCAGTAAACAAATCCGTTTTCCCAAACGGTGCATTATTGGTTGACTCTTTCTCACCATATCGCATTTTTTAAGTATCACGCACTAAAATAATAATAAGGCAATCAGCAAACAAATCCGTTTTCACAAACGGCGCATTATTGGTTTGACTCTTTCTCACCATATCGCATTTTTTTAAGTATCGCACACTAAAATATTAAATAAGGCAACCCGCAGGCAAATTCATTTTCCTAAACGACGCATTATTGGTTTGCTTTCTCACTATCATCTTCGTTGAAGTACACGATATAAGACAAACAATGTAAACCTGTTTTCCCAAACGACGCATTATTAGTTTGTCTCTTTCTCACCATATCACAAATTTGAAAAAAAAAAAAAACAAATTCGAATTAGAAATATTTTTTACTATTAATGAATTTTTTCATGTCAGATCTAAAAAGAGAAAAAAAATTGGATGTTGGAAAAAAATAATTTCGCTACATTAACTGAACGCCGCGAATGTATATAATACTACAAAATTTTTAAATAACAAACTAAGAAAATGACTCTCAAATTATCAAATACTGCATGAGTAAAATGTGACTTTCTCACCATATCATATTTTTTTAAGTATTGCACAATAAAATAATTAAAAAAGGCAACTGCAAGCAAATTCATTTCCTAAACGACGCATTATGGTTGTCCTCTTTCTCACCATATCATCTTCGTTGAAGTATCGCGATAATAAGAAAACATGCAACCTGTTTTCCCACGACGCATTATTAGTTTGTCTCTTTCTCACCATATCACTTTCGTTGAAGTATCGCGATAATAAGACAAACACGCAAACCTGTTTGTCTCAAAAGGCGATATAAAATAATTTGAGTATAAGTTTCCACGAAATGCACCCAAAAAATAAAAATAAATAAATTTTTTTTTTTTTTTTTTTATTTTATTATTATATATTAAAAAAAAAAAAAAAAAAAAAAAAAAAAAAAAAAAAAAAAAAAAAAAAAAAAGGAAAAAATAGTTTTTTTGGAAAAATTTAAAATAAAAAATGAAAATTGTTGGGTTGTGAAAAAAAATAAAATAAAAAAAAAAAAAAAAAAAAAAAAAGAAATTTGAAAAAAAAAAATTCGAATTGTAAATATTTTTTACTATTAATGAATTTTTCATGTCAGATCTAAAAAGAGAAAAATTGGATGTTGGAAAAAAAATTAATTTCGCTACATTAACTGAACGCCGCGAACGTTATATAATACTACAAATATTTTTAACATAACGGAAACTAAGAAATGAATCTCAAATTATCAAATACTGCATTGAGTAAAATGTGACAAAGGAAAAATAATCCTAAAGGCGAATAATTGATTTGGTTTCTTTATATCAACTAAACGAGAGTGCTTATATTTATGAATCATCTATGAATCATTGTTTATTATTAATAATAATAATAAAAAAAAAAAAAAAAAAAAAAAAAATAATAAATAAAAAAATAATAAATAATTAGAAAACAAATAAAATGTTATTTAAAGACTAAAACGAAAACTATAAAAAGGGAGGATCATCGATTAAAAAAAATCACTTTTATCTCAAAACAGCAATTGAAAACAAGTGTTATTTAGAATTTGTGAGAAAGAAAAAAATATTCTGAGAAAATAGAAAAATTTGAACATGAAATTTATGAAACTGAAAATTCGGAAAGATTTTGATTTTTTTTGCGAAAAAAGGGAAAATTGCACTCTTCCTCATTTACGAATTTAAACAAATATCAATCATCCATCTTTTGTGTTAATAATTTAAAAAGAAATTGTTGATTTCAGTAATGAAATCTTTCTTCGCTAAAAGATTTTCGACTAAAGTTATAATTAGTGAAAAGTTTAAGAAAGCATTTTTTTAAAACAGTGAGTGAAAACAAATGTTACTTTAATGCAGTGCAGTGTAGTGTAGTGAAGTGTTCATTAATAATATGTGATTTATATATAATATTGTGTGTGTTTTTGAAACAGTGATTTGTTTTAAACTAGTGTTATAATAATTTTTGCTTATTATATCATATTAATTTATTTATTTATTTGTTGATTTAAGGAGAATAAAAATCCAAAAATCATTTCAAAAACTGAGTGAGTGAAAATAAGGTTACTTTAAATGTAGTGTAGTGATTATTAACAATATATGATTATATATGTGTTTTTAAAACAGTGATTGTTTTAAAAAACTAGTGTATAATAATTTTGGTGTTTATCTATATCATATTAATTCATTTTAGAGAATCAACACTTCAAAGTGTTAATTCATGATATAGGTAAGTGAGAGAATTTTTCTTTTTATTATATTTTGTAAATAGGAAAACCATTCCTTTTTACCGATAAAAAATGAAATTGTATTTTATTTTAAGAGTGCGATTTATTCACTCTTTTTTTATTTTTTGCTTTTAGATTTGTTTTTTTTTTTTTTTAATTTTATTTTATACACGGGCTTCTTGTCTCAGACTCCACGTCGTGGAGCCCGGGCAATGTCTTTCGTTCCCCCCCCCATATCCAAAACGCTTGGATGTATACATTTAAACATATACATATACACAAACACACACATAATTTTAATTTTTTTTCTTTTTTTTTCTTTCAAATTTACTTTAATTCCCAAATCCTCTATCTTTTTCATTCCATCGAATAGAAAAAATACAGTTTAATTTCAGTTATTCGTATATTGCATAAACATTATATTTTGTATTTTTTATTTTTATTTTTAATTTTTTTTTTTTTTTTTTTTTTTTTTTTTTTTTTTTAATTAATATAAACTACCGTTAGGAATCGATCGAGATTCATTTTTTAAAACGGGTGTTTATGCAATTTCGAATTTCAGTTTTTTAGCTTTATATTTCTATTTGATTCCAATTTCCTTTCCCTTGCTCCTTTCGGTTTTTCATTTCCTTCCCTTATCTATAATTTTCTTTTTTCCTTATTTTTTTCTTCTTTTTCCTTTTTCTTTTTTTTTGGTTTTTAATTTACTTTTTATTTCTCTAAAATCAAATATTTTTACAAAACATTCACAACACCCAGGGGGGGATCAAAGATAGCTAACA
This sequence comes from Armadillidium nasatum, assembly GCA_009176605.1. Taxonomy (NCBI): domain Eukaryota; kingdom Metazoa; phylum Arthropoda; class Malacostraca; order Isopoda; family Armadillidiidae; genus Armadillidium; species Armadillidium nasatum. Next base: position 10,019 of record SEYY01011274.1, on the reverse strand, counting down.
TGATGACAAAGGTAAGTGTGCGCACATATTTTTGGTCTATTGTTATTGTTTTTTATTAGATAATATAAAATAGGAGAAATGTATAAACCATTAACGTTAATGTCGGTGGCGATTCGTTTTATCCTTTGTGAGTGGGGGACGCTCTATTCACGAAGAATATTTAATGAATGTACTCCGTTTTGTTATTTGTGGTTGTTTTACCCTAATATATACTTTTTAACATTAATAAGCGATTTAAAAATTTATAATTAAAATTGTTATATTTCTTTCCAAAAATATTTAATTTATTTATTTTAGTTAGGTTTTCGGGTTTGTTAGTTAAAAATTAAGATTCGGGGAGGAAAGAAGTGGTTTTGGGATTAGTTAGATTAGATAGGATAGGTTTTTGGAAAGAAATATTTTTCAAGATTTAATTTATACTTTTTATCACTTATTAGTGGTAAATAAAGCTAGTGACGAAAATAAATAAATGCTAGGATGAAAATATTATACTGTCCAGATGATCCTTTCTGGACATCCCGGAATAAACATCGAAATACGTGTAATAGTATTCACTTGACGAGTTTATTATCTTTTTCCCCTCGTTTATTCAGTAAAAAAGGAAAAACATACAAATTAAAAATAATCCTCGCGAGGTTATGTTTGTTTTAGGTGGGGGGTACGGAGTTGTTGATCACATACCGGTCACATACCTTTTTTTATTAATTATTTAATCCGCTTTGCTTTTTGTCTTTTTTTTGCTTTGCTTTGCTTTGCTTTGCTTTGCTTTTTTGTTTTTATGTTTTTATGTTTTTTTTTAAGTAACGCGAGTACGGTATTATACTCGCTAGGTAAAATGTGTACTGCATATCGGTATTTGGTAAAAAAGGTACCCCATTTTAAACTAGGTTTAGGTTTTTTCTTAGGTTTAAGGTTTTTTTCTTAGGTTTAAGGTTTAGGTTTTCTAAGGTTTTTTTCTTAGGTTAAGTTTTCTTAGGTTAAGTTTTTTTTCTATATGTTTAATAACTTTCTCTTTCGGGTTTTTTTTTTCATTTTCTTGAAAAAGGAAATGAAAAATTTTTTACACATACACACACATACACCTATACTTCCCTTCCTTCATTCAAAAATCTATCCACCCTCTCTCACTATCCATTTTTCTATTTCTTTCTTTCCATTTTTTCTTTTCCTTTTTTATCGCTTTAGTCAAACTGGGTGGAGAAGGCGCGAGATGAGGCAGAAAATAAGTCGAAGGTCCGTTTTTTATCCCGATGATTCGTAAGGAAATGTTCCTATCTTTCGGAATACGTGGCTTGCTGGGTCCGAAATGCCCAGACTCTGCCTTTGTGGACGAGTACAAATTGTCGTGGGTTCCGATTGAGTGGGCTCGTTTTCTCACGTTGAGGGAAGGGTCTGAAACCATAGAGTTGGCGGTGCACCTGTCGGGAACATGTCGGGGGTGGTTGCGCTTGCCTGCCACCGGCATCACCTTCGATTCTTGGATTAATATGCATGAGCGTGACTTCATGGAATACGTACGATCTTATCGGACTGTAGTGACTTGGTGTCTTATTCGTGCGTCTTTTTTTTTTCTCTCGGGCGACGAGGATGGTACGGAAGACCACTTTTTTTTTTTTTTAAAATATTATTATAAGTTAGTTAGTCGATTAGTTAGTCCTCGGAATGATAATTTTTCTTTCTTTCCGGGGGTAAGAATTTATCTGGAGCGTTTGAAATAGCGTTAGTTAGTTAGACAGCTTTTTTCCTTTTCTTTTCTTTCTTTCTCTCTTTTTTTTTAAAAAATACCACACTTCTTCTACAGACACAGTTTCAAACGTGATTGAGGATAGATTCTTACGGGCTCCCTGTCATCAGACGTCCACGCCGTGGAGCCTGGGCAATGTCTTTGGATCCCTCCTATATATATATAATATCCTAATGCATAGGATATTATATACATTACACACACACACACCATTTTATTTCTTTTAAGTTTGTTTTTTTATTTTGTTTTTTTTTCTCGGTCTTCTTCTTACTCTTTTTTCTTTCCCCAATCAACCCGTTTCTTTTTTTTTTGTTCCAATCAAATAGAAAAATACAGTTCAATTTCGGTATTCGCATATTGCACAAACATTTAGAATTTTTTATTTTATTTTATATTATAAATAGCCGATCGAGCTCGCGCGGCGAAGCGATTTTTTTTTTATTTTATAAAGAATCATTATTTTTTTTTATATGAAACTATACCGTTAGAATCGACCGAGATTCTTTTTCAAAACGGGTGTTTGTGCAATTTCGAAATTTCAGTTTTTTAGCTTTATTTCTATTTGATTCCAACTTCCCACCCCTTTGTTTCCATTCGGTTTTTCTTTTTTTCTCTTCTTCTTTCTTTCTCTCGGTTTTATTTTTTTTTTTTGGTTTTCTTTCAAATTCAAACACATATTTACACAAAAACAATACACACACATACACATACATACGTAGAGGGATCTAAGATAGCTAACGTGATGACACAAACGTAAGTGCGCGCACGTATTTTTTCCCACATGTTATTAGATATTTAAAATGGGGAAATAAATAAAAATCATTAACGTTAATGTCCTATCCTGTATGGGACGCTCGTTTACAAGGAATATTTAATGAATTGTACTCGTTTCTATTTTTTATTTTTATGTGTTATTGTTTTACCTAACATTTAATAATAATCCTCCGTTTTTAATTTTTTTGGTAACGCACGGTATTATACTCGCTAGGTAAATGCAGTACTGCATATCGGTTATTTTTTAAAAGGGTTTAAGCCGTTTTGGATTTTTTTTTTCATTTCTTTGAAATGGGAAACGAAAAAAATTACACCCACACATACACACTATACTCCCTTCCTTCATTAAAATCTATCCACCCTCTCTTACTATCCATTTTTCTATCTTTCTTTCCATTTTCTTTTCCTTTTGTTATCGCTTTAGTCAAACTGGGTGGAGAAGGCGCGAGATGAGGCAGAAAATAAGTCGAAGGTCCGTTTTTTATCCCGATGATTCGTAAGGAAATGTTCCTATCTTTCGGAATACGTGGCTTGCTGGGTCCGAAATGCCCAGACTCTGCCTTTGTGGACGAGTACAAATTGTCGTGGGTTCCGATTGAGTGGGCTCGTTTTCTCACGTTGAGGGAAGGGTCTGAAACCATAGAGTTGGCGGTGCACCTGTCGGGAACATGTCGGGGGTGGTTGCGCTTGCCTGCCACCGGCATCACCTTCGATTCTTGGATTAATATGCATGAGCGTGACTTCATGGAATACGTACGATCTTATCGGACTGTAGTGACTTAGTATCTTATTCGTGCGTCTTTTTTCTCGGGGAAACGAGAGTGGTATGGAAGGACCACTTTTTTATCAGTTAGTCGACCAGTTAGTTAGTCCTCGGAATGATAATTTTCTTTCTTTCCGGGGGTAAGAATTTATCTGGAGCGTTTGAAATAGCGTTAGTTAGTTAGTTAGTTAGTTAGGTAGCTTTTTTCCTCTTTTCTTTTCTTTTCTTTCTTTCTTTCTTTGTTTAAAAAAACACACTTCTTCTACAGACACAGGTTTCAAACGTGATTGAGGATAGATTCTTACGGGCTCCCTGTCATCAGACGTCCACGCCGTGGAGCCTGGGCAATGTCTTTGGATCCCTCCTATATATATGCTAAAACTGTCTCTCAATTCCCTTTCTCCCTCTTTTTCTCGTCCTTTTAGAATCAAATAGAAAAATACAGTTTAAATTCGGTTATCTGCATATTGAATAAACATATGTTTTTATTTTTTTATTATTATTAAGCTGATCGAGGCTTTTTTTTCGCGCGCGAGATTATTTGATTATTATTATTATTTTATATTATCTTATTATTGTTATTAACTACCGTTATGAGTCGATCGAGATTCTCTTTTATAGCGGGTGTTTATGCAAATGCGAATCTCTGAGTTTTTATCTATATATTTCTATTTGACTCCCTTCCCTTCCTTATTTCTCCCCCTTCTAAAATTGCACACTTGCGCGCACAAATATATCGGAGGGATCAGAGATAGCTAACGTGATGACGAAAAAAAATGTAGTTTCTTTAATATAATAAAAAAAAATATATATAACGGGTTTCGGAATTTCCTTTCTTTTCTAATAAATCTCTTGTAGCTCTAAGGTTTGGGGAGAAGAAACCCCCAAGCTTTTAATATCAGGAAAATATAATTCAATGATTTTTAAAAACGTCTTAAACAATATATGAACAGAGAAAGAAAAAAACGCAATAGAGCAACCATCTCTTGGAGGTGTGATTAATTTGCAAACACCCTTGGCGATTGTTGACTCTTTTGTTGTTATTTCAGAGCTACGATGAAGAAACTCCGCATAGATTAATCGGTAAAAGTAGGGTTGCATTTTTTCCATTTTTTCTATCGAGATACAAAAAATATGCGCATAAATAAAGGAAATTCACTAAGGGGGGGGGGCTCCGCGTATAAAGGGTAAAAGAGATGGTGAATTCACGTTCTTTCAAAATGGGCGAATGCGTCCAAAATATACTCAAAAATGCCACCCTACTTTACTTCCCCCCCATTTGGAGGAACGTTTAAAAACAAACTCCTTCTTTTTTTTATATATTTTATTTAATTTTTATTAGTTACCCCTAAAATTATTTTCATTGAAGAAAACGGGATTTCTTAATCAAAGCACGATTCAAGAAAGACAAACTTGAATTAAAATTAAAAAAAAAAAAAAAAAAAAAAATTTTTTTATGAGGTCTCGGAGTATGATGTATCATTTTGAATTCATTTCGTGAGACCTTTGGTCTTTGTAGGTTTATACGCTGCTTGAATTTTTTACAAAAAATGCACAATTCAATATTCAAAAAATCTCGTAAGTTTCAATACGATTTTTCAAGACCCTTTAAAGACTCGTAGAGAGCTTTAAGACATTTAAAAAAAAAAAAAAAAAAAAAAAAATTAAATTTAAACTATCTTTCGTTTAGACACTGTTCGTGAGACCTTTGGTCTTTGTAGATTTATACGCTGCTTGAATTTTTTACAAAAAATGTACAATTCAATATTCAAAAAATCTCGTAAGTTTCAATACGATTTTTCAAGACCCTTTAAAGACTCGTAGAGAGCTTTAAGACATTTAAAAAAAAAAAAAAAAAAAAAAAAAATATTAAATTTAAACTATCTTTCGTTTAGACACTATTCGTGAATTATTGTAGTCCTAGTAGTCATAAGGGTTAAGGCGATCTCATACTCTTAATCTTAAGGCCTTAAGCCTTAAGACTACTAGAACTATAATTCTTTGATATGATTTTACGCTTGTTTGTCGTAAGGTATATAGTATATATATATATATATATATATATATATATATATATATATATATATATATATATATATATATATATATATATATATATATATATATATATATATATATATATATATATATATATATATATATATATATATATATATATATATATATATATATATATATATATATATATATATATATATATATATATATATATATATATATATTATATATATTATATATAAAAGACCTTAAGGCCTTAAGCCTTAAGACTACTAGGACTACAATAATAAAATATTTTTAAGTCTAACCCTGGGGGAACTTTTTTCACAATTAAGGATATATGATCAGCAAATTCTTATTCAGCGTCAAAGGGGTCATTTATTTACATCGCAGGGTAATAAAATTTCTTTTTGTAATATCCCCATTTTTCAATAATTAAATTATTTTAGTCGTGGTAGTCCTAAGGGTTAAGGCTTAAGGCCTTTAAAAGTTTGAATTTGATGAAGACCTTAAGGCCTTCGACTACCTCGACTACAAAAAATTAAGTAGTTGTGGGAAAACACAGCCGACTGTGGGAAAAGTCGCAGAGGACTCCCTGAGATTGAGGGCCGATGCTCGGAGGATGAACGCCAACCCACCCCCGATGGAATTAAGTAGTAAGTCTGCAAATTCGTCGGTCGTGGGAAAAGTTAGAGGGGGATTCCCTGGAAGTAAGGGCTGAGGTCCGGAGGAGCATCCCCAACACCACCTCGATGGAAATAAGTAGTAAGTCCGAAAATTCGTCGGTCGTGGGAGAATTCAGAGGGGGATTCCCTGGGACTAAGGGCTGAGGTCCAAAGGATCACCCCCAACACCACCCCGATGGAATTAAGAAGTAAAAATCGAAAAAAATTAAAATTAAAATATAAAAAAAGAGAAATAGAAGTATGAAGCGTTTTTATAGATTTATACGCTGCTTGAGTTTTTTACAAAAATCGTACAATTCAATATTCAAAAAATCTCGTAAAATGCAAATCGATTTTGCAGGATCCTTTAAAGACTCGTAGAGAGCTTTAAGACATTTTTTTTAAAACAAAAATATTAAAATTAAACTATCTTTCGTTTAGACACTGTTCGTGAGACCTTTGATCTTTGTAAAGGGAATAAAAAAAAGTAGTGATTATAGAACGTTTCGTATTTTCTTTAAAAAAAAGAGAAATAGAAGTATGAAGCGTTTTTATAGATTTATACGCTGCTTGAGTTTTTTACAAAAATCGTACAATTTTAATATTCAAAAAATCTCGTAAATTGCAAATCGATTTTGCAGGATCCTTTAAAGACTCGTAGAGAGCCTATAAGGCCTTTTCTTTCTTTCATTTTTTTTAAAAACAAAAATATTAAAATTTAAACTATTTATCTTTCGTTTAGACACTACTGTTCGTGAGACCTTTGATCTTTGTAAAGGGAATGAAAAAAAAAGTAGTGATTATAGACGGTTTCGTATTTTTTTGTAATTAAAGAAAACGGAAACGTATTATAAATTTTAAGGGGCACTAATTAAAAAAAAAAATAAAAAAATTAAACGTTTTTATAGATTTATACGCTGCTTGAGTTTTTTTACAAAAATCGTACAATTCAAATTCAAAAAATCAAGTAATGCATTCTGAAATTTTTCAAGATCTTTCAAAAAATCTCGTAGCAATCGGCTTTAAGACTCGTTTAAGACATTTTTTTTTAAAAACAAAAATTAAAATTAAACTATCTTTCGTTTAGACACTGTTCGTGAGACCTTTGATCTTTGTAAAGGGAATATAAAAAAAAGTAGTGATTATAGAACGTTTCGTATTTTTTTTTTTTTTTTAAAAAAAAAAGAGAAATAGAAGTATGAAGCGTTTTTATAGATTTATACGCTGCTTGAGTTTTTTTTACAAAAATCGTACAATTCAATATTCAAAAAATCTCGTAAAATGCAAATCGATTTTGCAGGATCCTTTTAAAGACTCGTAGAGAGCTTTAAGACATTTTTTTTTTAAAAACAAAAATATTAAAATTAAACTATCTTTTTTAGACACTGTTCGTGAGACCTTTGATCTTTTTAAAGGGAAATAAAAAAAAAAGTAGTGATTATAGAACGTTTCTTATTTTTTTGTAATTAAAGAAAACGGAACGTATTATAAATTTTAAGGGTACCTAATTTAAAAAAAAATCGAAAAAAATTAAAATTAAAATATAAAAAAAGAAGAAATAGAAGTATGAAAGCGTTTTTATAGATTTATACGCTGCTTGAGTTTTTTACAAAAATCGTACAATTCAATATTCAAAAAATCTCGTAAATTGCAAATCGATTTTGCAGGATCCTTTAAAGACTCGTAGAGAGCCTTAAGACATTTTTTTTAAAACAAAAATATTAAAATTAAACTATCTTTCGTTTAGACACTGTTCGTGAGACCTTTGATCTTTGTAAAGGGAATAAAAAAAAAAGTGATTATAGAACGTTTTCGTATTTTTTTTAAAAAAAAAAATAGAAGTATGAAGCGTTTTTATAGATTTATACGCTGCTTGAGTTTTTTACAAAAATCGTACATTTTAATATTCAAAAAATCTCGTAAAATTTAAATCGATTTTGCAGGATCCTTTAAAGACTCGTAGAGAGCTTTAAGACATTTTTTTTAAAACAAAAATATTAAAATTAAAATCTTTCGTTTAGACACTGTTCGTTTTTTTTTTTAAAACTATTTTTTTTTTAAAAGAGAAATAGAAGTATGAAGCGTTTTTAAAAACGCTGCGTTTTTTATTAAAATTAAACTATTTTTCGTTTTGATTTTTTTTTAAAAATATTAAAATTTAACACTGTTCGTGAGACCTTTGATGTTTGTAAAGGGAATAAAAAAAAAAGTAGTGATTATAGAGCGTTTCGTATTTTTTTGTAATTAAAGAAAACGGAACGTATTATAAATTTTAAGGATACCTAATTTAAAAAAAAAAAATCGAAAAAAATTCTTTGATTATTTTTCGACTTTCACTCGCCGATTGCTGCCTCTTATTTCTGGAGACGTTGGGAGGTGCTTTTTTCAGAAATTCTTTAATTATATTTCGACTTTGATTTACTGATTGCTTGTGAAATGGGTCGTTGCTTATGGGGTCGTCGTCGCTGTTTAAGGATTCATTTGAGGTAAACAGAAATATTCTTACCCCCCTGCAACTATTAGTTTCCAACAGCTGGTCTATCAATCGACCGATATGCTCGATCGCCATTAGATAGAGGATTTTAAATTTATTTTCGACTTCGAAAGGCTCTGAGAATAAACGTCGTCGTCGCTATGATCCCCATCTTCTCCCGCTCCTTCCCCACCTCCTCCTCTTTTTTCTTCTTCTTTTTCTCCCCTTTCTGGTTCTTCTTGGAAGTTAATCTATCCAAAGCCGATTCTGGAGAATCGCTCTTTATTAACACTTTTTTATATTTCGCGTGGTGGGGCCAATCTAAATAAACGCTGGCGGTCACGCAAATTGATTTCATTTGCATTCGCGTGTAATCGTTTTGAGTATTACAAAATGCGAGTTTCTCCCACAGGCGCACCAAGACCTCGAAGTGCGCGTCTTTATCGACGAGGAAAGGGTTTCTCAAAACGCAAAAACTGCAAAGGGAGGTAAAAACACTCGTTTGGATGAGGGGTGTCAAAACAACGGACAATTCCGAGGTAAAAATAGGGACGACGACGTTGAAGGGTGAATCTCTATCCAAGTTACAAACTGTTATTCTGTGTTCCTCGAACACGCGCTCGTCCGAAGAGTTATTTAATATCGTTTGGCTCACAATCGGATAAATCTTCTTGGTATCCGCTTGAAAAATGATTTGATGCCAAGGATTCCTCTGAGAAATCTCGCATATGTGCGCCAATGGGGGAATGCCCACTAATTTAAAATGCCTCAAAAAAGCCATTTTTCCGCATTTTAATAATTCGGGTAAACGCGGGTCGCGAAGATCTTCTACGACCGAATCAAACGACACGACGCATTTGTTGTTCCTGATTTCATTTTCGGATATGGAATCGATGGCTTCTTTGAGAGATTCCAAAACTTTGAGGAAATCGTGTGTATCGGCTTCTTCGAACTCTTCTTCAAATTTTCTATTTTTGGAGGTCGTAGTATTATTGATACTGATCATGGGGGTGGCGGCGACGGCGGTCGTAGTGAAGGAACTGGGGGCCGTTTCGGTGGTGTCGAAGGTGGTTTTTTGCCGAAGGGGAAAATTGTGGTTGTTTATTTTCATTAATGTTTCCATGTTGTTGTTGTTGTTGTTGTTGTTGTTATTGTAAATGAAATCTTGAGAAGAACGCAATAGAAAATCTGTAAATTTTCTGTTTGGAAAAAGGGGGGGGGAGGGTGCGATTCAATTCCTCGCTCCTGGGGTTATATTTTCATCGTCATCGTCGCTTCTTAGATATTTTGGTTGTGTGCTGCTGCTGCCCATCTTACTGCATTGCACAATGAAAAAGAAACTTTTAAATAAACGCTGACAAACAAAAAAGTTTTAATTTAATTAACATTTTTTTTTTTAAATAATCTTAAAGCTCCCTAAAAATATTTGTAAATATTTTTGAAAAATCGAATTTATATGTACGAGATTTTTTGAAAATTGAATTGTAGAATTTTTGTAAAAAATTCAAGCGGCGTATAAACCTATAAAAAAACGTTTCATACTTCTATTTCTTTTTTTTATATTTTAATTTTAATTTTTTT